>CAUYPK010106627.1:0-29157 GCA_963574355.1 Loris lydekkerianus
AGTAAGAGTAGCCCACATAACAAAATCCCAAAACCAGAGATGTTGGCGTGGATGTGGAGGAAAGGGCACACTTCTACACTGCTGGTGGGAATGCCCACTAATATGTCCCTTCTGGAAGGATGTTTGGAGAATACTTAGAGACCTATAAAATCTTTTTTAAAAAGGCATACAAGAAAAGCCTCATGACCTTGAGTTTGGTAAAAGATTCATAGATATGACACCAAAAGCATGAATAACAAGAAAAAGTAGACAAGTGGGACTTCAACAAAGTTTAAAACTTTTGTGATTCAAAGAACCTAATCAATAAAATGAAAGACAACTTACAGAATGAAAGAAAATATTTTCAGATTTTCTACCTGATAGAGGGCTTGTACCCAGACTAGCTGAAGAATTCTTACTGAAAATATAAAGGATGACCTAATTTATTAAATAGACAAAGAATCTAAAAAAAGTTTCTCCAATAAAAATTTACAAATGGGCAATAAGCACATAAAAAGATGCTTGATTTCATGAATCATCAAGAAAATACCAATCAAAACAACATATTGTTTTTCATTTACTGGATGACCAGACTCAAAAACTCATATAATGACAAGTGTCAGCATAGGATTTGAAGAAAAGAGAACCCTCAGATAGTGCTGGTCCGAATGTAAATGATGCAGCTTCTTTAAAATCACCTGTCTACCCTTTAAATGCCCAAACATAGAGTTGACATATGACCTGGATTTTACTCAGTAGTACGTATTCAAGAGAAATGACAACATATGGGCACACAAAAATTTTTGCATGAATGTTATATAAAAATTATCAAAAAAAGGTGGAAATAATGAAAAAATTATCAAAAAAAGGTGGAAATAATGAAAATTCCCATAAATTATTTATAAATTAATAAGTTGATAAATAAAATGTGGGTTATATATACAGTGGAATATTATGAAGACATAGAAAGGAATGAAGTATTGAAACATGACACATGTACAACACAGATGAACTTTGAAAACATGTATGGTACATGAAAAAAATTACAAAGGAAAGCATATTATGATTTCATTCATATAAAATGTCCATAATATGGAATTGTGTAAATTAGTGATTGTTTAGGGCTGAGTGGGTAGGAAATTTGGAAGGCAAGGTTTATTTTTGGATTGGTAAAAATGTTCTAAAATCGTCTCTGGTGATGGCTGCACATACTTATGAATATACCAAAAGTAACTGAATCCTGCATTTTAAATGGGTAAATTGTAAGGTGGGCACGCTATCTCTCAATAAAGACCTTAAGATATACGTTAAATATGTCTACTCTTCTACCCAAAGCACAGTTCCAGGGGTGTCCAACCTGTGTCCCATAGGCTGCATGCTGATTTTGTGAGGACTTTTTGGTGTCAGATACCACAAAAATTATGTGCAGACCTTTTTTGAGCTAATCAATTTTCTTTGATGTCTTTGTATTTAATGTGTGGGCATAAGACAACTCTTATTTTTCCAATATGCAGTAGAAGAAAAAAAAAGGTTGGACACCCCAAATCGCTATTCTATATTAATACTGTCATATCCAAGTAATATTTTACTTACATTCTTGGCTATTCCAATGAGCTTTCTATACAGCATTTAAAATGCACTTTAAATGTCATTAATATATAAATCACATCAGATCAGTGCTTAATATACTTCAACAACTCCAAGTAACATCTGAAATGGAGTGAGATCTTCAGACAGCAGCCAGTAAGGCCATATATAATCTTCCTGCTGTCTTACTTTTACAATGTCATATAAAACCACTCTTCTCCTTCACTCTTCCAAATCTTTGAACTTAAGGTGTTCTTCTGTCTTGTTCCCTGCTCCTTCATGCAGGAAGCCTTCATATCCATGTTGGCTTTATTTTAACTTCTTAGAACTTCCCTGATCACAAAATTTAACTTAGTTTTTCATTTTATGTTCTCTTTCCTATCTTGAAAATTAACAAATTAACTTAGTTTGCAAACATATTGTTAAATACTAAACATCTAACCATTAATTAATAGAAGCAGCTTATTTATAATTTATGCATACATTCTACAAAAAATAAGAGTGAAGGAGGGAATAAAAAGAGTGAAAAGAGAAGGGAATAATAAGGAGGAGGAGAGAAAGAGAAAATAATTTAACAAAATGCCAACAAAAATACCTATATAAAGGATGTAAGATAAAAAAATGCAGGGTCATTGTATTCAAACTTTCAATGAGTCTGAGCTATTTCAAAATGAATACTTTATTATTATTATTGTTATTATTTTCCAAATAAATAATGGAATAAATAAATTCCGACTTCCCTAACTCTAAGGATATAAGCACCCAAAGGGGTAATGTCCCTTTTATACAAAATTACCATGATGAAGTGAGGATTTTAATAGTCCTTAAAAATAATTGTTGAACAAATTAAGACACATACTTCATTTCTAATATTTAGAAATTTAAATGAGTCAATTTCCTCAAAAATGTAGACCCAAGAAATTTTTGTGCCTTTTAATTAATGATGTTTCCTATAATCAAGCAATGTCAACCAAATTTGACCTCTTGATTTACTTTTGTCTTATCAAGTAGAAAGCTAAAATCACATGCAACTGTTTAATTTAGAATCTGTATGAACTCAAGTTCATAATCAATAGTCACCCCATTGGTTACGTTAGTTGGTTATATAGGTATGCATGTATAATTATTATTCAGATGTGAAACAGTTTGATTTTTGTGCTCCTATGAACAGATGTGACTATGTAAGCAATGTTGTTCCAATGGTTCTCAGTGTTTTAAGGCATTGCATTTTGAGAAACTTAGGGCTTTGAAACAACCACATTTTTATCTCACAATTTTGTAGATCAGAACATGGGAAAAGTTGGCCAGGGAAGTTCTCACTTGAGGTTCCTCATGAGGTATAGTCAGATGTGGATGGGGGCTGAAGTCAGAAGGTTTAGGTTGAATGTTCAATATGATTTATTCCCAGGGGCATGCTCAACAGGGCTGTCTGGAAGATTGCCTATATGTGGCCTTTCCATCTGAAAATCTTGTGACATTCTGTGCTCTTATATGGTAGTTTACTCCCTGCAGATGAAACTTCTCCAAGAGGTGCCTAGTGGTCATTTGCATTTTAGAACAGGATTCAAGGGAAGAGTTAATTAAAGTTTATATTCCTCTAACTTTAGTCCTAAACTTAGGAGAGAATTATCCACTTCCTTCCTCATTCTCTGTTGGTAGCCTTTCTTAGGATTTTTGTCAGAAATGGTTTGGCTCAGAGCTAAGCATTATCTTTCTTTGCACATCCAAAGTTCTGTTTCAAAAATCTCATTGAAATTACCTTATAAGACACAACCACAAGAATCCTTAGTCTCCCTGTGGCATCTTCAGTAATCTTTTTCATGAATATTTGTCATGCATTGAGCAACAACATTACATTTAAGAGCATATTTTTTTAGGCAAAAATATGAGAAAAATGTTTGGGGGCTGGGTAAATTCAGAAAGTATTCAAAATGAGAATAGTTCTCATTGCTATCAGTGAAACGCCAGGGGCTTTCAAATCTCAACACCATTGCTGTTTGGCAGAGAAAAAAACTGGGAAGAGGAAAGAAGTGAGAGAAGTCTTTCAAATTCTGCCTCACTTAAACCATGTCTGGGGGGAGCTTCATGGAAATCATTTTTAAGGAAGGTTTCTGCTATGATTTTTTTTTTCAAAACTCTAAGATATATTACATGCCAATTAATAAGTTAATTTTTAAATGCAACATCAATGTTGCTTGACCAAATGTAAACAACACTGGGGAAGGCATTCACATTGCATTATCCTTCTTTTCATCCTCTTTAGATCTTTTAATGTTCCATATCCATTTGGTGCAGCATTAGGTTAGTGATTAATTGAAAGGGAAATGCCACTGAGCTACATTGTTTAGCTCAGTCATTTAACCCAACATTTCAGGTTGGCATTTTACACAGTTGTAACTTTCAAGATAACATTTCACACACGAAAAAAAAATTTAAATAAATGTCTTATATCTTATACACTTTTTTGTAAAGGTTAAGTGTCCAGTGTTTCACTTTGAAGGTGATTCTTGAATTGACAACAAAGTTACTCCCTTGTTTTGAGATGTCAACCATAATATGTGGTTCATTTAAAAGTGACCCACAGTCTTTCTTGCTCTTAATACCTTTCTTTTGGTATTTTAAATGAAAACCTATACTTGACTTCCTACCTGGAAAATCATCAGTGACTTTTCTATGTAGCAATGTAGCATTATACTTCACCTCCTTGCATACCACCTAAAATGATTTTTTTATAAAAAAGTTATGCCAGTCAGTGGTTGAGGCTTAGATATACGTGCTTCCAAATGTCCACCATTGACCAATTACAAAAGATGAGTCCATGCAGGGTATATATGGCTATTCACTTCCCATAAAGTTTTAATGCTAATTACTCATAATTCAGATGACATTGGGAATTGACATTATAAGTAATGGTTTTATTTATTTTGAATAGCACAATCAAATTGAATAGTATAAAAATATGTGAATAATATATAAATTTGAAATAGAATAACATATAGCTTTACTGGAAGAATCCCTCTGGTAGACAGAATGTTCAAACCCATACACACACACATTAAATAAACAACTTTGAGAACATTTGGACCTCAATTTTAGTATCAAATAACACAATGAATTCACAGTTTCTCAATAATTTTGGCTCTGTGATAGATGTAGTCTCCTTTAGATCCTGAAAATGAATGCAAGAATGCATTTAATAAAGCAAAAAACACAATATGTCTCTTTTGTATATACAGAGGCAGGGGTGTGTGTGTTTTGGTGTGTGTGTCTATGAGAGAGAAAGAGGAAGATATTTTAACATGGCTGTTTCTTTTTGATCGCTGATTGACACAATTGTGATACTTTATATTTGTGTCAATGTGAAAAAGGATGGGTAACAAAAACAATGCTTTATAGATTGGTTTTGCCATTACAACAGTAGTGATTATAAATTCTGGTAGTAAAATATGTCTAAAGTATAGTTTTTTATCAACACAAATATTAGTAAAAATTTCATCTCCTTACATGGAAAGAAAGTAAGCAGACCTTAACTAATAAAAACCCAGCCAGTCCTTGCCAATCCTTGCCTTTTCTTCCCTAATTCAAAATAGTTCACACTTGCAAGCAACTTCCTTTCTTCCTGTGTCAGGAAATATGGAGAGTTTCTGAGCAAAATGAGTATATTTTATGTTCTTAAATATTTTATAATGTTGGCTGACAATACCATATGCATCATTTTTGGTGTCCAGACGACAAATCTTGTTAAAATCAGTGTTTGCCATGGTGAAAACAGCTATTTTTTTTTTTTTTTAGCACTCTTAGCTTTTCTTATACTCAGCCATGTTCTCCCTACTCAAAACTATAGCTTTTCCCTCTGAATCCCAAGCTCAAGGTTAGACTATCAGGTCACATATTTTGTTCTCTCTTAAAGAAAGTATATGCATGGCCCAATGTAATTCTGAAGAAGTTAGCATAAAAAAGATACTATGTGTTTAATTTTCAATAATGTTAGAAGTCTATAATTTTCATTTACTATCACAAGAAAAAGAAGACTATGCATTTTTTTCTGAAGTACTTTCCTAATGGACACTATTCATTAGAAATAACCAATTATATTAGACACAGACGGATCCATAAAGAACCCTGTTTGATTGAGTTTGAAGCAGTTCTGATAAACCGGCTAAACAAACAGATTTTATTTGTTTTTCTTAAGCGACCTTCACACCAAATCTCATCTCATCCTTGTAACAGAAACATAGGATTCTATATATTTTTTTCTTTCAAAGGACATCACAACTCTTCACATTGAAGAGTTAAGTTGAAATTTAAATCTTAGTTTATGCAATTTTATCTTTTCTTTTCACAAACTCCTTAATATCAACAAGCAATAAGATTGAATAAATAGTACTTTTTAACAAGGAATAAACTCCCCTATGACTCTTTAATAACATTGATCAACCAACAGTGTTCCTAAGAACAAAGACCCAGATTTGAAATAAATGTACTTATAAAAAAAAAAAAAAATTTTTAAGTAGCTAGAGAAATACATGAACCTCCTCAGTCATTGAATCTTCCCTGCCTAGGTGTGATAGCTCTTTGAACATAAAAGAATATAAGAATTTTATTTTTTTAAGGCTGCATAATATTCCATGGTGTACATATACCACAATTTATTAATCCATTCATGTATCGATGGGCACTTGGGCTTTTTCCATGACTTAGCACTTATAAATAGGGATGCAATAAACATTCTGGTACAAATATCTTCGTTATGATGTGATTTTTGGTCTTCTGGGTATATGCCCAGCAGAGGAATTACAGGATTGAATGGCAGATCTATTTTTAGATCTCTAAGTGTTCTCCATATATCTTTCAAAAAGGAATGTATTAATAGCTATGTCAACCATTGTGATGAAAATGTGTGAAATGGTCTATGAAGCTAGTGTATGATGCCCCATGATCAAATCAATGTACACCTCTATGATTTAATAAAATAAAGGAAATTAAAAAAAAAAGAATTACCATAATAATAAAAAAAAGAGAAAGTCTCGGGCTCCTCACCCCAGCTCTGGCTGCACCCACAGCCAGCCAGTCCACACAGGCCCTGGGGAAAGAAAAAAAAAAAAAAAAATTCTATTTAAGAATATTCTTAGAACTAAGAATATTTTTGGTGAGACAAAATTTAGATTGATTTACAGATTTCAGAAAAACAACATATCCTTTAAAAAGTAAGCCAAAGCTACAGATAATTTGAATTATTAATTGCCAGTCAAAATCTGCATATATAACTAAAATTTGCTATTCATGTGGTGGTACCATAAGAACAATGCTACAGTAAGAGAAAAGCAGGATTTTGCCACCAATTAATTTAAATACTAAAAAGTGGAGCTAAATTTCTTCAGCCTATTATAAATCTTCAATATATGAGCTTCTGTTAAACTCTATATCTACATATTATTTTCAGAAGGGATAGCCAGAGGAAAGTACAAAGATTCTAAATGTACATTCAATTTGGTGAACTACTAATTTTATGTGTGGATACTTATTAACGTCAATCCAATGCTATCACTTACTGTTCTTTGTATACTTTTATTAAAAGTAAACAAAAACAAATGTACCAATTAGGAACTCTGAAAAATTACACTCATTTTGATTTCTAATTATAGTTATTTTTAGGATTGAAACCGGTGATATAAAAAGCATTATTTTAATATTATACTATAGTCAATTTAAAAACATGTTTCCTAGCATATCTGTTGTCTTATTTCCTCTTGAAGTGGATTTTTCGTAATCATCTGAGTGAAAAGAATTGTGCAAAATATATAATACTTATCTCAGTGTCTGCAAAGATTTATTTATTTATTTTTGACTGAAAATGGCTAAAAATGATTCCAATGTTTATGAATCATGGATTAATTGGGTGTTTTTGAGTAATCATGTTTTTGAGTAATTATTTACTGATTTGGGAAATGTAGGCAGTACACTGTTAAAGAAATAAGAAATACCAACATTATAGGAAATATACTAATCATGAATGAGTGCCTATACAACTATAATTTTCTTACAGTATTTTTAAATTTTCTGTGTATTGTGCTGCAGCTTGGAATTAGCTAAGCATTAGAAAATTAGGTTGGAACAAAGTACAATGCTAAGATTTAAATGTTGATACCTGCTCCAAAGTTCATGTTGAAATTTAATCCCCATGCAGCACTATTGAGAGGAGAGGTTCTAGAGAGGTAACAAGTCATGACGGCACTAAAACCTTTTGAAAAGGGCTAAATATTGACGGGATTGTTCTCTCACCCTTTCATCTGTTTCCCATAGGAGGACACAACATTCCTCTTCTCCTGAGGATACAAGTGACATCTTGGAAGCAGGGAGCGGCCCTCACCATACACTAGACTTACTTGCATTTCATCTTGGACTTCCAGCTTCCAGAACTGTGGGAACAAATTTCTAATATTTATAAATTAACCAATCTCAGGTATTTTGTTATAGCATCATGAACAAACTAAGATGTACATTAAAGAATCTAGTCAGAAGAAGGAAACAGGTTAGGTGAGAAATAGTTAGTAGTGGTTTTAGAAAGGAGAAAAAAAATGAATGACAGATTAACTCCTGAACAATTCATTACAGAAATCAGTGACTTTAAAGAAGACTGAACTAGAAACTAAACACTTACAGTCACTTAGTTTAAAGGTGTAGGTAAAATTTGTTACAAAAAGCGACTCCTGAAAGCTAGAGACTCTGGATCTGTGTGCATTGGGTAAAAATTATGCCCTAATTTACTTTGGTACCAAGCTACCCCCAAAGTAAACTTCTTGAAACATAATATAGCATTTCACTCATTATCTCATTATAGTAATCTAATTCATAAAAAAATATAATATTATGTTATTTCAATTCATAGCCTCTATTTAATTTCTACTGATTATCCCCAAATCAAGACTAAAAACTATGTAATCTAAATTTTTCCCTGATTTTACAGGTTATCACTATTGTTTTCTCTCTCTTCTTTGGCTTGAGATTGATTGAGGATACAAAGACTTAGGTTACGCTGATTGCAGTTGTTAGGTAAAGTCCCTCTTGAAATTGTGTCACCCTCAAGAGGTGTGCCATACACTGTAACTCCCCACCACCACCCTCTTTCCCTCTCCCCAATCCCTCACTCTCCTGTGGGCCACCTTATGTTAGATCATCTACTGCCTTCGTATTAGAATTGAGTACATTGGATTCTTGATTCTCCATTCTTGTGATGCTTTACCTAGCAGAATGTTTCAACTCCATCCAGGTTAATACAAAAGATGTAAAGTCTCCATTTTTTTTAATTGCTTTATTTTTTATTTAGTTTTTTTTTTTTTTTTAATTTTTTTTATTGTTAAATCATAGCTATGTACATTAGTGCAATCAAGGGGTACAATGTGCTGGTTTCATATACAATCTGAAATAATCTCATCAAACTCTTCAATGTAGCCTTCATAGTATTTTCTTAGTTATTGTATGTAGACATTTGTATTTTGCCTTTAGTAAGTTTCACCTGTACCCATTCTAAGATACAACGTAGATGTGGCCCTACCTATTACCTTCCCTCCGCCCTAACCTCCCCCTTTACTTTCCCTCCCTTGGCCCTTTCCCCGTATTCTTATGCTATAGTTGGGCTACAGCCTTCATGTGAAAGCTATAAATTAGCTTCATAGCAGGGCTGAGTACATTGGATACATTTTCTTCCATTCTTGAGATACTTTGCTAAGAAGAATATGTTCCAGCTCCATCCATGTAAACATGAAAGAGGTAAAGTCTCCATCTTTCTTTAAGACTGCATAATATTCCATGATATACTTATACCACATTTGCTAGTCCATTCATGGGTCAATGGGCACTTGGGCTTCTTCCATGACTTAGCAGTTATGAATTAGGCTATAATAAACATTCTGGTACAGCTGTCCTTGTTTTATTGTGATTTCTGGTCTTCTGGGTATATACCTAGTAAAGGAATTATAGGAAAAAATGGCAGGTCCATTTTTAGATCTCTAAGTATTCTCCAAACATCCTTCCAGAAGGAACGTATTAGTGTACATTCCCACCATCAGTGTAGAAGTGCGCCCTTTTCTCCACATCCATGCCAATATCTCTGGTTTTGGGATTATGTTATGTGGGCTACTCTTACTGGGGTTAGGTGGTATCTCAAAGTAGTTTTGATTTGCATTTCTCTGATGAATAAGAATGATGAGCTTTTTTTCATGTGTTTGTAGATAATGTGTCTGTCTTCTTTAGAGAAGTTTCTCTTCAAGTCCTTTGCCCATCCTGAGATGGGATCACTTATTCTTTTCTTGCTAATATGTTTGAGTTCTCTGTGGATTCTAGTTAATAAACCTTTATCAGAGGTATAACCTGCAAATATTTTCTCCCATTCTGAGGGCAGTCTGCTTACTTTACTTACTATGTTCTTGGCTGTGCAGAAGCTTTTTAATTTGATCAGGTCCCAGTAGTGTATTTTTGATACTGCTTCAGTTGCCTCCTCATAAAGTATTCACCCAGGCCGATTCATTCAAGAGTTTACACTTTCTTCAAGTATTTTTATAGTTTCATGTCTTAAGTTTAAATCTTTAATCCAGTGAGAGTCTATCTTAGTGAATGGTGAAAGATGTGGGTCCAGTTTCAGTCTTTTACAGATCGCCAGCCAATTCACCCAGCACCATTTGTTAAATAAGGAATCTTTTCCCCATTGAATGTTTTTAATTGGTTTGTCAAAGATGAAATAATGGTAAGTAGCTGGATTCATCTCTTGGTTCTCTATTCTGTTCCAGACATCTACTTCTCTGTTTTTGTTCCCGTACCATGCTGTTTTGATCACTATCAATTTATAGTAAAGTCTGAGGTCTGGTAGCATGATTCCTCCTGCTTTGTTTTTATTTCTGAGTAATGTCTTAGCTATTTGAGGTTTTTTCTGATTCCATATAAAACGAAGTATTGTTTTTTCAAGACCTTTAAAGTATGACAGTGGAGCTTTACTAGGGATTGCATTAAAATTGTATATTGCTTTGGGTAGTATAGACATTTTAACAATGTTGATAGTTCCAAGCAATGAGCATGGTATGTTTTTCCATTTGTTAACATTTTCAGCTGTTTCTTTTCTTAGAGTTTTATAGTTCTCTTTATAGAGATCTTTCACATCCTTTGTTAGATAAATTCCCAAATATTTCATCTTCTTTGGCACTACTGTGAATGGAATAGAGTCCTTAACTGTTTTTTCAGCTTGACTATTGTTAGTATATATAAAGGCTATCGATTTATGAATGTTGATTTTGTAACCTGAGATGCTGCTGTATGTCTTGATCACTTCTAAGAGTTTTGTAGTAGAATCCCTGGTCTATTCCAGATATCTGGTCATGTCATCTACGAAGAGCAAGTTTGATCTCTTCTGACCCTATGTGGATACACTTGATCACCTTTTCTTTTCTAATTGCAATAAATAAAACTTCCATTACAATGTTAAAGAGCAATGGAGACAATGGGCAACCTTGCCTGGTTCCTGATCTAAGTGGAAATGATTTCAATTTAACTCCATTCAGTATGATATTGGCTGTGGGTTTGCTGATGGCCTCTATTAGTTTAAGAAATGTCCCTTCTATACCAATTTTCATAAATGTTCTGATCATTAAGGGATGCTGGATATTATTATTACAAGCTTTTTCTGCATCAATTGAAATAATCATATAGTCTTTATTTTTTAGTTTGTTTATGTGCTGAATTACATTTTTAGATTTACATATGTTGAACCAGCCTTGAGAACCTGGGATAAATTCCACTTGGTCATGGTGTATATTTTTTTGATGTGTTGTTGGATTCTGTTCGTTAGGATCTTATTAAATATTTTTGCATCAATATTCATTAGTGATAGTTGTATATAATTTTCTTTTCTTGTTGGATCTTTCCCTGATTTAGGGATCAAGGTGATGTTAGCGTTGTAGAATGTGTTGGGCAGTATTCTTTCTTTTTCTATATTTTGGAAGAGGTTTAGTAAAATAGGTACTAGTTCTTCTTTAGAGGTTTGGTAGAATTCTGACTTAAAGCTATCTGGTCCTGGGCTTTGCTTTTTAGGGATATTTTGTATAGTTGATGCTATTTCAGAACTTGATATAGGTCTGTTCAACATTTCTACTTCGTTGTGGCTAAGCCTTGGTGGGTGGCATACTTCCAAGTATTGGTTGATTTCTTTCAGATTTTCGTATTTCTGAGAGTAGAGCTTTTGAATTTCTGAGAGGTCGGTTGTTATTTTATTGTTCTCATTTCTGATTGATGAGATTCGAGATTTTACTCTTTTTTTCCTGGTTAGGGGTTGGCCAAAGATTTATCTATTTTATTGATCTTTTCAAAAAACCAACTTTTGGATTTATTGATTGGTTGTATAATTCTTTTGTTTTCAATTTCATTTAATTCTGCTTTGATTTTGGTTATTTCTTTTCTTCTGCTGGTTTTGGGGTTGGAATGTTCCTTCTCCAGTTGCTTGAGATGTCCCATTAAGTTATTAACTTCCTCTCTTTCCATTTTCTTGAGGAAGGCTTGCAGTGCTCTAAATTTCCCTCTTAGGACTGCCTTTGCCATATCTCTAAGGTTCTGGTAATTTGTGTCTTGATTATTGTTTTGTTCCAAAAATTTGGTGTTTTCTTTCTTAATCTCATCTGTAAGCCATCTATCCTTCAGCATAAGGTTATTTAGCTTCCATGTTTTTGTATGAGTATGCAGATTCCTGTTGTTATTAAGTTCAACTTTTATTTTATGATGGTCTAAGAAGATGCAAGGAATAATTTCTATTTCTTAAATTTTCTGTTGTTGGATTTGTGGCATAGGATGTAGTCAATTTTGAAGTATGTTTTGTGGGCTGATGAGAAGAATGTGTATTCAGTTTTGTTGGGATGAAATGTTCTGTAGATGTGTGTTAAGTCCAGATGTTGAATGGTTAAGTTGAAATCTAAAATTTCTTTGCTTAGCTTCTTTTTGGAGGATCTATCCAGTACTACTAGAGAGTTGTTAAAATCTCGAATGACTATGGAACTAGAGGAAATCAAGTTGCGCATGTCTATTAGAGTTTCTCTTATAAATTGAGGTGCATTCTGGTTGGATGCATAAATATCAATAATTGAAATCTCATGATATTGAGTATTGCCTTTAACAAATAT
This sequence comes from Loris lydekkerianus, assembly GCA_963574355.1. Classification (NCBI taxonomy): domain Eukaryota; kingdom Metazoa; phylum Chordata; class Mammalia; order Primates; family Lorisidae; genus Loris; species Loris lydekkerianus. The sequence continues at coordinate 12,726 of CAUYPK010106627.1, forward strand.
GAAGTGTTCATCCTTATCCTTCCTTATTTTGGTTGGTTTAAAGCTTATTGCATCTGTGAATAGGATTGTAATGCCTTCTTTTTTCTGCTTTTCATTTGCCTGGAGTATAACTGACCATCCCTTCACCTTGAGTCTATATTTGTCTTTTAATGTAAGATGAGATTCTTATATGTAGCAGATATTGGACTTGAGTTTTTGTATCTAGTCAGCCAACCTGTGTCTTTTTAGAGGACAATTTAAACCATTCACATTAATTGAGAATATTGAGAAACCTTTTGAGAGTCCGGTGGACATTTTTAATCCTTTTACGACTGTGGAAGTTGGAATTTGATCAAAATTTTCTGAGTGTGTTTACTTTTGTGGTGGAGGATTACGCTGGTCTTTATGGAGGATAAGTCTGAGAATATCCTGGAGATCTGGTTTAGTTATGGCAAATTTCTTCAACATGTGAATGTTGTTAAAGTATTTAATTTTGCCATAATAAATGAAACTCAGTTTGGCTGAATACAGCATCCTGTGTTGAAAGTTATTTTTTTTAGGAGATTAAAAGTTGATGACCATTCTTTTCTAGCTTGAAAAGTTTCAGCAGAGAGATCTGCAGTTATTCTAATATTCTTCCCCTTGTAGGTGATGGTTTTCTTTCTTCTGGCTGCTTTCAGAATTTTCTCCTTTGTATTAGCTTTAGTGAAATTGATTATGATGTGTCTGGGGGATGTCTTATTTGGGTTGAGTTGTGATAGAGTTCTGAAACAGTCTCCTATCTGAATTTCAGAGTCTCTTGGCATGTCTGGAAAGTTCTCTTTCATAATTTCATGGAGAAGAGACTCTGTGCCTTGTGAAGCCACTTTGTCGCTTTCAGGAATCCCTATAAGACGAATATTGATTTTCTTCAGATTATCCCAGAGCTCTGTTAGAGAGTGATCTGTTTTTGCCTTCCATTTCTCTTCCTCTTTGATAGTTTGGGAGTGTTAGAAAGCTTTGTCTTCAATGTCAGAAATTCTTTCTTCTGCTTGCTCCATTCTGTTATTGGGGGATTCTACTATGTTTCTGAGATCTTTGAGGGCTGCAACTTCTTGTCTCAGTGCATCAAAATCTTTGGTCATTTGGTCTTTGAATTCATTGAATTCTTGAGATATCTTTTGGGTTACTGTTTGGAATTCTAGTTTTATCTTATTTGTTATTCGGATTCTGAATTCGATTTCTGACATCTCAGCTATTTGTTTGTGCATGGGATCTTGTGCTGTGTTTGCCTCATTGATCCTTGGGGGAGTTGATCTACTCTGATTATGCATATTGCCAGAGTTTATCCATTGATTTTTGCCTCATGATTTTTTTTTCACTTTTGCCTCTAGCTGTCCTCAGAGTTGGGGAGGTGCCTCTCCAAGATTGGACCCCAGTGGGATCATTCTATTGTTGCTGGATCTTTGTAGGAAGTGACCCTGTGTAGTTTCTCTGGGGTTGCCCCAACCAGGGAGTTCTGGTTGTGGGACCCACTCTGGAATGTGACACACCCAGATCCAACAACAGGGCAGGGGTGGGGGGAACTATTGCACACAGTTCTGTGAGTGCCTTGCACCCACTCAAAGAGCCCAAGGCTCCAGCAGTCTCTGGCCAGGAGAAGGGCTCTACACAGAGGCAGGAGGGCTCCAGAGGGCACACAGCTACCAGAGTCCCTGGCCAGATGAACAGGCCAGTGTGGAGGCAGGGAGGTACAACAGCGAGGACACGGGGTTGCGCGGCTCCCAGAGTTCCTGGTCAGGGTGTGCAGATGTCCAGTGGGTGCAGCTCTTACCAGGGTCTTGGCAGAGGCAGATTGCTGATGGCGGTGCAGCTCTTACAGAGGTCCGGGTGCTGATATCTCCATCTTTTTTAATGACTGTACTCATTCCACAGTATACATATACCACAGCTTGTTAATCCATTCCTGGGTTGATGGGCATTTAGGTTGTTTCCACGTTTTGGCAATTATAAATTGAGCTGTGATATACAGTCTACAGCAAATGTCCTTATTATAAAAGGAGTTTTTTTCTTCTGAGTAGATGTGTAGTAATGGGATTACAGGATCAGATAGGAAGTCTAATTTGAGTTCTTTGAGGATTCTCTATACTTCCTTCCAAAAAGGTTTTATTAATTTGCAGTACCACCATCAGTGTAAAAATGTTGATTTCTCTCCACATCTATGCCAGCATCTGCAGCTTTGAGTCTTAGTGATGTTGGCTATTCTCACTGGGGTTAGGTGACATCTTATGGTAGTTTTGATTTGTATTTCTCCCATGATCATGGACAATGAGCATTTTTTTCAAGTGTTTGTTAGCCATTTGCTTATCTTCGTCAGAGAAGGTTCTGTTCATTTCTCTTGCCCAGAAGTAGATGGGATTGTTTCTCTTTTTCTGTTGATTAATTTGAGTTCTCTATAGATTCTAGTTATCAACCCTTTGTCAGATTGATACCCTGAAAATTTCTTTTCCCATTCTGAAGGTCATCTTTTTGCTTTGCCTTGTTGTGTCCTTAACTGTGCAGAAGCTTTTTAGTTTAATTAAGTCCCATTTGTTAATTTTGGTTGTTTAAAGTTCTTAAACAAAACACATACTGAGAAAAAAATTACATATTTTTTGCAAAAAAAAAAAATAGAAAGAAATATAAAGTCAATATAGTAAATGTTAATTTTCTTATTTTCACTCTGGTTTTCATTAACTATCAGTTCTTGTTTAACAAAACCTTTACCTTACTTTCTAAGACTTTGATGACTTTGATGCTGGTCAAAGTCTGATTCTAAATATGGATTTATGGAACTGTTTAGTTGACTTCCTTATTTTACCTTCTATAACAGATATTTAAAAAATGAAGGACAAATCTATGAGAGTATTTTGATTTTAGACCTGATTCTGGTACTAAGTAAGCTTTATTACTCCGGGCGCTCAGACTGTTCTTGTTGCATAGAGGATACAAAGCTAGTTTTTATCTAGAGCAGTGGTTTTCAACTAGTATCCAACAAAAATTTTTAATGATAATGAATTAAGTCATTTTCAAAAATAGTTCAATCACAGAAATAGACCTAAGGGTTTAGCACATTTAAACTATAGTTAGATTCTTCATTCATTTTTCCTCTACTCAGCCATGTCAGATCATCATTTTTCTTTGAGGGATATACTAACAAATCTGAATTGGTTCTCTATTCTTTTCCCTCATTTTTTTTATTTAAAATTAATATCAAAGTACAAATGTTTAGGTTACTATGTTCTCACTTCCAAAGTAAAGTTCAAGTTATACAAGAACCCTTTGTCCAAGGGGTGTGCTAAATACCCTCCCATCCTGCACCTTAGGTGAGATCCCACCAAATCCTCTTCCTCTTTCTCTCAATTGCCCTCCCCCTCACTTCTGTCTTCTCACCCCTCCCCCTTGCTAAATTATTTTTGCATTTAATTGTTCATATGACCATGTAATTCTTTATATATTGGTTTCATATCAGTATTGAGTACATTGGCTATATATTTTTTCAATTCTTGAAATACTTTACTAAGAAGAATGTGTTTCAATTCCATCCAGGTAAACATAAAAGGTGTAAAGTTCCCATTATTATACTCTTATTTTTAATATTTCATTTCCTTTCTTCAGAAAACAATAGGCAACTTGTTTATTAATGCATCTTAGAATCCTGGTTTATGCATATTTCTAGATTAATTTCTCTAAATCATACACATATGTATTTGCATTAAAATATTGTATGAATTGTTTTTATATACTTGTATTATATAAATAAGGACAAAACAGAATGCACTATGTATTCCATTTGCTACTGTTCAATTTCCTTACTTTTGTTTTCTCCAACACTGGATCCCTAGAAATATTACTAATAATGGTGGAGAGTTCCAATGAATTAGTTAAATTGGCAATTCTTATTATAATTAAGCAAAAAGACATTGTGAATTTGCCAGAACTCTAATCTTAAGTGTGCAGCTCAGTGAGTAAAATACTCTTTGTTACATATAAATTAAATTTTTATTTCAAGTATTTGAATTTCTGATTAATGTGTCTGACATATGCCAAAATCTAAATAATGAAATGTGAGACATCCAGCTTTTGAAAACATTAGGCAAAATAGAACTTTTAAAATGATATTCTTCCCAATAATACTTTGTATTAGCATATGATGAAATGTAAAGCCAATGGCATGTTTTAAAGATGGTTGAAAGACGAAATCCATTTTAGAACCAAACTAAAATATTAAAATATTTTATATATAAGAAAGTGTTAAAGTTGAGCAAATGTAATATTTTTTACATTACCATATAAAAGGAAAAAGATTATATTATTTTTATGTCTTTATAGAAGTGATCATGACAGAAGCATCCTAAGGATATGGAACCTTGCTGTCTCAGCCATCTGCTATTTCTTAACACACATCTTGAGTATCAGTAGACAATTCCAGGCTCACCCACCATAAGTTTCAGAACAGTTTGATCCCTGGTCCTCTTCATTTCAGCATATTACTACATTCCCTGGTGCTCCTTCAATGTACAAACACACATGATAAACACACTTGTAAGAATCCACATAAAAATCTCAGGTTAGATTAATGGAGTCTGAGTCAGGTATAAGAAGCACTGCTCCAAGAAAAAACCATAGTGATAGCAGACAGGCAGACCACATGTGGCATCTAGCTGATAGGAATTATGGAAGACCAATTTCAGAAAATAAATAAAACCTTGATATCCTATATTAAAACAAGAAAATGTAAAAAATAAGAAACTGACATCAGCAAACGTCATAAGATACTTAGTGGCAGCTGGGAATTACCTACATTTAGGAAAGAAACAAATGATAAATAACAAGTTGGGTTGTAGATTCAAGAAAATAAAAGTTAGAAGAGGAAGGGAAGGTGAGAAAGAATAAGAGGAAAAGGAAGAAAGAGGGAGAGAAAAAGGGAGACTGAAACTAGGAAAATGAAGATGTCTATTTCTTCATGTACAGTAAGAAAACACAAACACCCCACATGCATGTATACATATATTTACCTTGGGGATCTGATCCTAGAAGAGAAGATGCTAATATAGTCACCCATTGATAAATTTATTCAAAAGGATTCAATGAGGTTCACCATGTAGTAGTTACTAATAAAAACAGATCAAATATTACTGCTCTCTTCGAGTTCATATTCTAATGTGCAGAGAGAAAAATAAACAACATAAATAAGGTACATTCATACACACATTATGTTAGATAATAAGTGATAAAGAAAACACAAAGCAGCAAAGGATTAAAAAACATGTCAAGAAAGAAGTTATACTTTTAGTTAGGGTAGTGGACAAAGAGGGTCTCACAGAGAAGATGATATTTGAGTAAGACTGAAAGAGGTGATGGTTCTGGCCATGTATGTAGTTGTGAGCCTGAGATGAGCAGTGTAGAAAACAAACTAACTAACTAACAACAACAACAAAAATACTAAAAAACCCATAAAGAGCAGAGAGCGTGGAATGCTCTTGTGTGGAGACCAATGTGCCTGGAACTGAATGAGTAAGGGGGAGAAGAGTAGGTGAGTTTGGAGAGATAAAGCATATCCTATTATAGAAGAGCCTTTCTGAGTATATGCTTGAGTAAACCACTGGTGGGTTCTGAGTGAAAAGTTGTATAATCTGATATATTTAAAATGTGTGAGACTGGCTACATTGGTGAGATGAAATTTTATATGTCTGAGCAATTATTTAACCATGGATCCATAGTCCAAGTTATATATTTCACTATCGGGATTAATTAATTTATTTATTTTGTGGTACAATGTGCTAATTTTATACACAATTTGGAGTGCTTATAGCAAACTGATTAACATAGCCTTTACCTCACTTACCTAATTATTGTGTTAAGACATTTATACTCTACTCATTCATAATAGATTTGACATGTACCTTTGCAATATACGCCATGTTGAGGTCCCACCAATTACGCTCCCTCCACTACCTTTCCCCCTCCCCTCCTCCTCCTCTTCCCTCCTTCATGCTGGACTATCAGAGACAAAGTCAAGTTTTACTAAAGTGATTTATTAAATGAGAAAAATAGAGAATATGAAAGAGTGTGTTTACAACTGTTTCATAGATTTAACCAAAGTAGCTGGTTCAATATGAAAAATATACAACAACCCAACACACCCATGATATTTTTACCTAATTCTTAGTATAACCTATAAATTTAGATGGAAAATCATCAAATTCTAATTCACTTTTCAAGGGAGATTTTCTATCATTAAGCTTTCATTGGAAATAAGATGTACAATAAAAGGAAGGAACTTCAATCCTTCAATCCCTTTAAAAAAAAATCAGAGGACGTAAAAATTCCTAAACATGTGGGAAAGACTTTCCCAGACTACTAACTGGGAAATTATACAGATGATTTTACACAAATTCTATTGCAGGTGGTGAAATAGAAAGTTCTCAGCATTCTGGTAGTTATCAGAATAATAAATGTGCATTCACAGAGCTTAGAAAATATGCAGGCATATAAGTTTGCTGTTTATTTGCAGTCATATCTGTAATTTGCTTTAGTTTAAATTGTATGGAAATAGATGTAAGAGATAAACATCCATTGAATGACCTAACTTCATCTCATATGACAATAATATATTCTTGCTTTTATAAAAGCAATAGTTCAGACATAATGCTATATAGAGTTGCTGAGAGTTGTTATGTTCCTTTTATATTAAGCTGTTAATATTCATTGACATATAATTGTTTTCACTTTTCTTATTGATTCCTCTTCTGCTTGTGCTAAGCCATCTGTTATAAACTTAGATTTATTTATAAAATCACCTCCCGCTTGGTTAGAGACAATCAGAATTTGGACTGTAATGGCATTTCATACTTTTTTTTTTTTTGATCCCTGTGGAGAAGGAAGTCTCAAGTTGACCTTCCTGTACCTATTTAAAGAAAGCCATTATCGAACTGCTGTACTTGATAAGGAGATCTAATTCCACAGGAATAGTAAAACTGAAAAAGAGGGTAATCATATTTGAAAAAGGGTAGGCTTATTCATTCAACAGAAAATAGAGAAGAGCAAAGCAATATTAGGGATAATGTTCTCATTTAGTACAAGGTGAAAGGGCTTAAAAAGGGACATTGGTTCAAAATCCTCCACAAACAAATTTTTTGTATTAATTTATATATGTAACAAAGGCAAAGCTTCACCGTTTCTACCGGCACTACATTCTTTGCAGTAAATAACTAGTCACTCTTGAGCAAGTGACCAGTTTGTTTCAAATTTATATTAGAACACACAGGCACATATTGTTCATTATAAAATTTAAAATATAAGTGTAAATATACAATCATCATAGTTAGTCTGAGTAAAAATGATAAATGTTGACAAGAAAGAGAAAATAAATACAACTTTCTTCCTTATCTTCATCAGCATATAATTATTAGCAACATCTTTCCAAACAGAGTGCTAAGACCAGAGGAAAAGAAAGACTTGTACTGAAAATAATAGAATTAACAGAAAACCTAGAGGAAAACTCAGGAAACTTTGCATATTTAAACATCTTAAATTAGAATCCAAAAGCTGGTTTGTTTGATGCGTAGTGTCCCGGTCTGCTCCAGAAACTATTTCCTTCATAGATCTGACGGACAACTATCCACTAACATACAAACTTTTGTCTTAAACCTTTCTCTTGAATTATCTCTTTTCATTGAATAAATGTCTGCTAGGTTAACAGTTTTGTGGTAGATTCTGTGAATAAAGGTGAATAATGCTTATTACCTTCCTTTCAGGAAATATCCTCTAGGAAACAATTATAAAATGGTAAAAGATGAGTACTCATACATCCTTATGGAGGTAAGTCCAACATGTTATGGGAGTGAAATGGGAAGTGGGTTAAGAACAGATTTTATTTTCTTTTGGTGAAATTTTGCAGTTAATAGATTAATGGCAACATTTTCAGAGAAATTTTACTACTTTCCTAGACCTTAACTTAGATTGTAGTATTGTAATAAATGGATAAAGATTGAATCAAGACATTGAATGAACACTAAGAAAAATGACAGGTCCTAAAGTAATGAAAGGTTAATTGGCAAAATATTAAAATATTAAAGGAGCCTGATCCCTCCCTGAAATCTGGTGGGAAACCACTTTGTTGTAAATTATTGTTCATTTTAAATGTTATAAAGGGAGAGTTTTATGTTTACTAGTATTTATTCATATACTATATGTATTTGGATAAATTAATATCAGAAGATACTTTATTGCAATGCACTTTTATTTAGTTACCACAAATAAATATATTCAATGTACTGAATTGTTTCATGGATTATTACAAGGTCTGAACAATACTAGATTTCTTTCAGCCTGCAGAATGTTTCAAGGTACTTTGACATTCAGACCTATATAAAATTTAGTGAGAAAGCTCTCAGTTGTCACTTTATCCTGTACCCAAAAAAATCTATTAATAAAACATACTCAAAACTTAGAAATAAAGGTGAATTCCATTATCTGTCCTTTCAACGCTATACCAGAACACTGTCTAATCTATTGTTTGCAATTTGCTATTGATTAGATTGCAAAAGTGATTAATTTGTACAGAATTGATAATGTGAAAATGATTCTTCTTCTGATAGAGAATTTACCTCTAAAGGATATGGTTTAATCCCCTTCCAAGCAACTAGCCAGTTTATATTTCATTGAACACTCATTCCAGTATTCTTTTCATTTGATTTATGTCCTTATTTTCATTAGCTCTTTTATTCTGTTAATTCCATTATTTAAAAATGAAGAAAAATTTAGCCACATGTTAACTTAATATTTATAGAAGTATCATATTTGTTTTGAGGAAATAAGTCTGGCCCTACCTTCAGATGATTCAAGGGGACACTTCACATGTATTATTACTTTCAGAAAGTTGTGTGGTCACAAGTTAATTGCTATTTTAGTTTAACCACTATTCAAAAAAAATCAGTTTTCTTTATTGTTACATAAGTTATCATAATCTTAGAAGCTTAAGATGATACAAATTTATTACCTCTCAGTTTTCATGGTTCAAGAGTCTGGCAGGTCATGGCTGGATTCTGTGCTTGGATCTTACCTCACTGAAATTGTGGTGATATCTAGGACTTTGTATTCATCTGAAGCTCAGAATTATGTTGCAAGCTCATATGGATGGTTTGAAATTCAACTCCATAAAGCTTGATATTTTGCTGGATATAAATCAGGCAATGTTTTTGGTTCCTAGCAGCTGCCCACCATCCTGTTACATGACTCTCTCCAAAATGTGGTACATGTGTTCAAAGCCAGCAGGAGAATATGTGTGTTTTGTCAAATTTTTACTTCTGTCTCTGTCTGACCTGTTGACTAAGAGTTAAGGGCTCATGCAATTAGGTCTAACCCACTCTCATTATCTCTATTTTGATTAGTCTAAAGTCAACTGGCTTATAACCTTAGTTATATCTTTAAAAAATCCTTTCAAATGTCAATGGAGTTTCACAGGAGTGATGTCTCATATTCCTGTTCACATTCAGAGGAAGAGGGCTTATGAGGAATCATCTTAGATGTCTTCCTACCTAAATTGTTATTCTTTTGTAATGATTTTTGTCTTCTAAATCCCTTAGGTATCTTTTTATAATTCAGGTTTCCATTGAATCTTTCCAGCACTTTCTCTAAACATGCTAACAAATACCTGTAGGTCAGAGTGGACACTTTTCAACTCCTTCCCATATGGCTCTTGGCCATCATGGAAAGTATAAAAACATAAGCTTTAGAATGGTGGCAGGGAAAATGGTAAAAAGTAGTTCTAACCAAATGAGACACACTGTTAAAACTTCCCTTGAGGAAAACCAGCATATAAATGCAGAGGTTCATACACTGATTTAGGTGAAGTGGACTCTCACATATGTCAAGCTATAACTTTTGTTGTCATCCCAATCATAGAATCTGAGCAATAGGGACTCACATAAGCTTCCACACAGAATATTTCTACACCCTCAAGATGTTGATTCTAATACAGATTTGTTTAGGAAGGAGTACAGCTGTGAAGGTCAGTGGCCCTGCAGATTTAAGAAGTTAGTATAGTGCACTGGGTTCTAGCTTCAGGAGACAGATATGTGGATGTGTGTGTGTATGAACAACTTATTAAATTATAACACATGCACATACTTGTGAAACCATCACTGTAATCAAAATAATGAGCATAATCATGGCATTCTGATATTTCCTACAATCTTTTATAATCTCTCCCTACTGCCTCTCGATGACTCCCTCCCTACTCCAATAATTATTAATCTGCTTTCTGGAATCACACATACAGTATGTATTCCTTCACTCAGGATAATTATTTTGAGACTCATGCTCTTGCATATATCAATAATTCATGTCTTCTTTCTTCCTGAGTGTTTGTTAATGTTTGTATCTTCCCACCATATTCTTTTGTGAAAATGTTAACCCCCAAAGTTGGTACTGGAGTTTTGAGTTCTTGGTCTTGGTGATTCAAAGAATGAATCCATAGACCACAGATCAATGGTAAGACAGGATGTATTTACAGAAAAAATACAAAACACCAATGCTCCCAGGTCAGGGAAGAAGCTTTCTTTCTCCCTCCCCAAGTCTGTCTCCTGCCTCTCTGCTCAGGGGTATATTTAGTAGCAGCAGGTTATTTTGCCCGAACTCATGCTTACATTTAGGGCATAGGTCTTCTAAAGTTACAACCAACCTTCCATTTAGCAGCACCGGGGTCAGAACTCAGTTGTTACATTTAGGGCATGGGTCCTCTAAAGTGACTTTCATCCTTCCATTTAGCAGCAGGGGGCCAGAACTCTCCTTGGAAATTTGCATGAAATTGAACAGGCCATGACATTGACCAACCCTACAAAAGGTGGGGTTTCGCCTTTGGCCAGAAGAACAAAGGGAACAAAGACACCAATGCATGGGTGTGTTTCCCACAGCTGCCTGGCCCCCTAGGGGCCCCCTGCCTACTCTCCAGCCTGCTGGTTCCGCTGCCCTGCTGCCAGGGCTAAGGCAGCAGGTCTTGGTGCCACCTGTCCCGTTTCACAGTGATGATATTAGGAGGTAAGTCTTCTGAGAGGTTATTAAATCCTAATAACTTCATGAATGGGATTAGTGTCCTTATAAAAGAAAACCCAGAGATCTAGTTTCTCCCATATAAGGACACTGCAAGAAGTTGACATTCAATGAACCAGAAAGTGGGCCTTCACTAGATACCAGATTAGCTGGCAGCTTGATCTTGGACTTTCCAGACTCTAGAACTGTGAGAAATAAATTTATGTTGTATCTAAGTCACCCAGTTTTTGAAATTTTGTTAGAGCAGTTCAATCATACCAAGATATTAAGTAATATTACATTGTGTACATAAATCATAGTGTAATTATTTATTTTGATAAGTATTTATTTGTATCCACATTACACCTATTGCAAACAAAATTCTTACGGGCATACATATAAAAACCATTAAATCAGCATCTTTTTTTTATTTCTCCTGAGTAAATACTTAGGAGTGAAATAGCAAGAATGTATGCTAAATGCATATTTAATATTTTAAAATTGTCAACTTTAGGTGGAAGTGGTGAAACCATTTTACATTCTTACTAGCAGCAAATGAGAATTCTACATCTTTCATATCTTTACCAATGTTTGCCATGATCATTTTTTTTTTAATTTAATGACTTTAATAAGTGTATGGTAGCATCTCTTTGTGGCTTTATGTACATTTCTTTTGTGACTGATGATATGGAACATTTTTGTCTATTTCGCATCTGCACATTTTATTTGGTGAAATGTCTATTGAAATCTGTTTCTATTGTTTTTTATTTTTATTTTTATATTTCAGATTAATATGAGGTTCCAAATGATTAGGTTACATTGTTTGTGTGTATTAGGTAAAGTCCAAGTTGTAGTTGAGCCCTTCACCCAGGTGGTGTGCTGTATATCCTTACCCTGTGCCCATGAGGTGAGAATTTAGCAATCCTTCTCCCTCTTCTCCCTTTTTCTTCTCCCATTCTCTGTCTTGAATTTTATTGTGTTTTTCCCTTGTGTGGGGTTGTATCTATTTGTTTTATTTGTATCTATTTGTGTGGGGTGTTTATCTATTTGTTTTATTAGTATTGAGTACATTGGATACTTGCTTTTCCCTTCTTGTGATACTTTACTGAGGAGAATGTTCTTTAACTCCATCTAGGTTAATATAAAAGATGTAAAGTCTCCACCTTTTTATGGCTGATTAGTATTCCATGGTATGCATATACCACAGTTTATTAGTCCATTCATGAGTTGATGGGCACTTGGGCTGATTCCACATCTTGGTGATTGTGAATTGCACTGTGGTAAACATTCTAGTGCAAATGTCCTTATGATAAAATGATTTTTTTTTTTCTTATGGGTAGATACCTAATAATGGGACTGCAGGATTAAATGGAAGGTTTACTTTTAGTTCTTGGAGGATTCCCATATTTATTACATATCGACTGTATTAGGTTGCAATCCTTCTAGCAGTGTTTTTTAAATTAAACTTTGAACCTTATTGTTATATCCTGGATACATGATCTTTATCAGACATACAATTTATAAATGTTTTTATTTAATCTATGGTTTTCTTTTTGTAATCTTCAGTGTGTTTTTTTTTTTTTGCAGTTTTTGGTGGTCCTCTGAGTTCCCACCTTTGAAAATTCTATTCTGTATGTTTTGTCTTTTTCTTTCTCATCATTTCTAACTTTATATGTCTTCAGTTGGTCACCAACAGATAGATCCACAGGTCTTAACAGACCTGCTCCTGGGGCAGGACCCTGGTATCTCTCGGTCAATGCAGGTCTTGTTTTTCTGGTACTCTACTCTGCAAACTGTGTCTGTCTTTGTCTCCCTAGACCATCATCTCTTCAACTCAGGAGTTTTCTGTATTCCATATGAGTTTCCCCTCCCTGAAATTCAGTCTGGAAACTCTGAAGGCAATAAGCTGGGGCTGTCGTAGAACTTACCTCATTTGTTTTTCCAGGGGGTACTTTCATTTTCTAAAACCCACTGTTCAGTTTTTAGTTATTTTATCTCCTACTATAAATTTTTAAATTTCTTTACTTTCCTGTATCTTGGTCTTTTCATATTTTCTCTTTTCTTTTTTTTTTTCCCACCACCATCTCCTGCTACTATTTCTGCTATGGTTTTGAATTTTGGTATATCTGCTGCTTCCTAGGTGCCTCAGCTTCATAACCTGTAAAATAGGAATAATAAATGTATCTAACAGGCTTGGAGGTGACAAGGAGTGAGATAATAAGTTCAAAGTTGTTATTGTTCTATAATAATATTGGTTTTTCCTATTTTGGACTTTTTATCTAAGAGTCCATTTACTGGAGAAGATTAAAGATCCCACCTTTATGTCATCAGTTTTAATTCCAGGGATTTTAAGGCTACTATTTTAGGTCAGCCATTATTACCAAAAGGATTAACACATTTTGAAATTTAACAATTGATGCTTATCACAATTTTTGGAGAAAAGATTAACATAGAGACAAAAGGGAACTCAGAAAGACCTTTGCATGGCAGTGATGGTAATCACTGCTATGCAAATGAAGTAGATAGTTGAGATATTGAAAAACAGACTTACTGAAATATTTTAGATAATCTGTAAGATTTTGTGTATGTTGGGTAATGTCAAGTAAAAATAAATGAAAATTACTAATTCATATGAGGGAGTAAAATTCTAAAAGGAGAAGAAAGAGGAAAAAATTAAGATTGACATGAATTAGGCAGATGCAAATCGTGTGATTAAGTTTTAAGTTAAGTGAGAACTTAAAATGCATACTTCAAGGAAACAAAAAGTATGAGTCTGCATTTCACTATTATATCTGAACTGAGGAGATCAGATTATTCAGTATATAGACAATATTTAAATTCATGATGAGATAGACAAGATGGATTGTCATCTACTTATACAAATAACAGTTCCTAAATAACAGAAAACATAAAGAATATTTCAAATGATATTGATAAATACACTTTATTTTGATATGAATAACCCAAATTTTTCAGATATGGCTTCAGGGAAAAATAAATTTCTCCCATTTCTCTATCTATTTTTGGTTTGGATTAATGGACAAGTACTGAACAATAGATATAGAAACATTTTCAAAAATGTGCCTTTGTTTCTGGGACTTCTCAGTTTCACGTATAAAAAATTCTTTTATGCTGTTATAGTCGGTTTGGGCTGCTATAACAAATTATCATGGACAGGGTAGTTTAAAAACATTGATTTCTCAAAGTTCTGAAGGATAGAAATGCCAAGATCAAGATACCTACATATCTGCTATTTGGTTCCTCCCTTTTATAGTGTGCAGATGGCATCTTTCTATAACCTTGTATGGTAGAAAGAGGAAAAGAGAGTACTTTGTGGTCTCTTGTAAGAGCACTAATTCCATTCATGAAAACTTTACTCTCAGGACCTAATTACCTTCCAAATGCCCCACCTCCTCTATCTATCATCTTGGGGAATAGGATTTCAACATTTGAATTCAAGTATGGGAGAGATTTAAACATTCAGTCCACATCACATGCTTACCTTCTATTCTCCAGTCAGCTATTCTCCAAAAATTCCACAAACTGCAAGTATATATGCAATAAGCAATCTAGGCATACTAGTAAATCCTATATCTTTTCAAGCACACAATATCACCCTTATCTTTCTATTAGTAAACACTGTTGCATGTTTATAAGAAAGTCCTAGGTTAATCATTCATATTCTGTATCACAAAGCAAAGAAATACTGCTGATCTCAACTTCTTGTAGAACTTCTCCTTCTTTCCTTCTTTTTTTTTTTTTATGAACAATACTTTTTATATCACTGATGTGTTTCAAATTAGTCTTCTGAAATATTTTCTCATTTGGGGGTAAAAGGGACACCATATAAATAAGTCTAGTTTTATGTAAGTTTCTTAATAAATACACAAATTCTTTTTGTATCACATAGCTATGACAGAGATATGAAAATGGTGCAGTGTCATTGTCCATTCCTTCCCAAAGATATGATATTTCCCATGTTTACAGTGACTATGGTGGTGATTAGAGGCCACTGTTAAATGAATGGCATACTCTATCTGGTTTAAGCACAGCCTGGATATCATATCTTATTTTACAGATAACAGATTTCTAGATATCACGTGCCATTGTTCATCTCTCTCCCCATAAAAACGACATGGTATTAATCCATTATCAGTTGAAGGAGGAGTTTCTCTTTTCATCTTTAGCATCTTAGACCTTCGAAAAGCAGCAATAATGCCATACTCCCCTGGGATATCTGTCACAGTTTAGGCAATCCTTAGTGTACCTCCAAATGCACCAGGTAGGACTGGTCATTAGCATTACTAAGTAGAGATTTTTAAAAATCCACCAGAGTTCATATTACCTTCCCTGGGTAAATATTTATGCTATTAGAAATATTTATGGGCTAGTTTTTTCAAAAGTTGATGATATGACTAGCCAACTCATCAACTATTCCTTATCTATCATAACTGACTGCTAAGCTGATATCATTCTGAGATAGGGTGCCCATTAAATCCCTAACAACATGAGATAATCAATTAAAATGCTAACATCGTATCTACCCTGACATATTCATATCTAATTAAGCCATCACATAATCCTCGCCATGAGATAATTGTGGCATAGGAAAGTCTGAGTACAACATAGCATGCAGAAGAATTGTATAGCCCATCAACCCTTGCTCAGAGTCTTACTCTAAATATAGTTCAGTATGGGTTTTCAAGAATAGCACATCCATGAGTTAAAAAGAGAGTTATTTGTGATATGTGGCCACAAAGTTAACCCAAAGTCCAAGTCTTTTTAGGCTACTCAGCTTCCAAGCCAGTTTTCTGAAAGACTTCTCATCTTCATTCACCTTTAGTATTTTGAAAGGAGTTAGTCAAGTGCTGACCTTCTGGGAAGGTGGCATAAATTGGCTTCCCAGGATGCCTAGGCAACTGTCTTAATTTGTCAACTTGTTTCAAATCCTCAATTTGTACATAGCTGATCAACAAAATTGAAGTGCATTATTTATCTCAATACATATTTTGGAACAAGAATAGTAAATAGAGTCCACAAATCATGAACTCAGTGTTAGTTCCAAATTGTTGAATCATCTGGGGATACTATGACACTTTTTTTTCTCTATGCCAGGGGTGGCGAACACGCGGCTCTCGAGCCGCATGTGGCTCCCGGCCAAAATGAATGCGGCTGTTTGCCTCTTATCATTATTTTGTATACTGTGGCTCTTTGCCAAGTTCGGATTTTGTTATGCTGCTTCTGAGGAGGGACCTCTGAGGAGAGATCTCTGAGCGCGTAGTCCCACCCCCAGGCTGCGTCATCCCGTCTCCGAGTGGCTACAACTGAATACAAACCTGATTTGCAGAAGATTACTGAAAACAAAAGATGCCAGAAATCCCACTGAGATTATCATCCCATC
>CAUYPK010106628.1:0-32782 GCA_963574355.1 Loris lydekkerianus
CGAATGGACTAGCAAACTGTGGTACATGTATACCATGGAATACTATGCAGCCTTAAAGAAAGATGGAGATTTTACCTCTTTCATGTTTACATGGATGGAGCTGGAACATATTCTCCTTAGCAAAGTATCCCAGGAATGGAAAAAAAAGTACCCAATGTAATCAGCCCTACTATGAAGGTAAACTATAGCTTTCACATGAAGGCTATAACCCAACTATACCACAAGACTATGAGGAAAGGACCAAGGAAGGGGAAGGGAGGGGGGAGGTTTGGGTGGAGGGAGGGTGATGGGTTGGGCCACAATTAAAAATAAAAAAAATAAAAAATAAATAAAAAAAAAAAAAACTTGCCTGGTTCAAATCTCACTTCTATGGTATAAATTTATGCAAATTCCTAAGCCCTAATTTCTCCATCTGTAAAACAAGTAATAGTACTACCTCAGAGTAGTACTATTGAGAAGCCTAATGTGTAAAACTATTTAGAACAGTTAGACAGAAGGCACTTAGGTATGACTGTCTTAAATTCTAACCTAAATAAATATCCAAAGATATTAATGCCAGCAAAGTTCTCCATTTTATGCTGGCAATGTCAAGAATTTAAATGGGTCCCAGCAGTGGCTCACACCTGTAATCCTAGCGCCCTGGGAGGCCAAGGTGGATTGACTATTCGACCTCAGGAGCTTGAGACCAGCCTGAGCAAGAGTGAGACCCCCCATCTCTATGAAAAATAGAAAAACTAGTGGGGTGGGGAGCACCTGTGTACCGGTTAGCATGCTGAGGCATGAAAATCTCTTGAGCCCAAGAATTTGAGGTTTCTGCGAGTTATGACACCATAGTACTATACCCATGATGACAGAGTGAGACTCAAAAAATAAAAAATACAATAAAATTAAGAATTTAAATAGGACTGAATGAATCTATTTAATTTTCATTGTCCATTCTGTTCTGACACAGGTCCTCTCCCATCACTCCAAGACTTGAATGCAAACAAGATAAAGCTGACTCAGAAGTTACACCTGGCCGACCTCATTTAGCTCAGGTCCTGATGATTTCCCTAATGTTCCCACTTGTTTGTTCTGCCTACTGAGTCCTCTCTTTTGGACTTGGCAGTTTGGCTTCTGGAGCAACTCCTTGACTTTTAGGTCTGTTTTATGTTGGACTTGATCCTTTAATGGACAGATTTCTCTAAGCTTGATAATTCAGCCTTTTTCTATGGCTGTAAGAAGTGGTACCCTACATCCCTTCTGCCCTGGCTACCAACACACTGCCCACTCCACCAATCAGGGAACATGTTCAGATGCCCACAGCCCCTGGGAAGTGTCCCACACATCCCAGGAGCTCAGTAGAAACTAGATGTATGTGTGCTTGCATAAGGTTGGGCTGTGCTTCAGGTGCAGCCAACCTGAGACGGGCAGATGGTGTAGGAAAATCAGGCAGGTGCATGATTCAAAAAGGTGTAGTGGTGGGGAGGGGATTCTGCAAATTGTAGATCACTGGACTTACTGATCCTGAGCAAAATATTAGAAAAGTATATTGGCCACTTCAGTAGTTTGTAAGGGACATGAAGCAGCAATCTTTAAAAACCAGCACAGAATCACTCAGAAAAAAGGATAGGAAAAATTTTTTTTCTTTTTTCTTTTCTTTCCTTTTCTTTTCTTTCTTTCTTTCTTTCTTTTTTTTTTTTTTTGAGATAGAGTCTCACTTTGTCACCTTCGGTAGAGTGCCATGGTGTCATAGCTCACAGCAACCTCATTGAGGAAATCTTAAGAGTAAGGTCAAAAGTCAAGGCAGGTGGATTGCCTGAGCTCACAGGTTCAAGACCAGCCTGAGCCAGATCGAGACTTCACCTCTAAAAATAGCTGGGCATTGTGGCTGGCCCCTGTAATCCTAGTTACTTGGGAGGCTGAGGCAAGAGAATCGCTTGAGCCCATGAATCTGAGGTTGCTGTGAGCTGTATGCCATGGCACAAAGTGAAATTATCTAAAAAAGAAAAAAACTCGAACACAGTTTATTTGGAGTTCCACAAGATATTTTTAACAAAGTCTCATGACATTCTTGTAAAATACGGACTGCATAACAGTGCAGCTAACTAGTCAGAGTCTTTTTTTACCCTTGATTATAATGACTGTAATAATTTCAACCAGATGTGCTTAACAACCAACGAGATCTTTTCTTGACATGTCTTGATTAGCAGTTTATCAGTTATTTGTATATAATACTAACAGAATACTGATAAAGTCATCACTTGTTAATCACTGGGTGGGGACAAGCAATTCTTAGGTTCAAAAATATCTGGATAGGCTAAAATATAAGCCAGTGTGATCAGATACAATTTAACAGAAGTAATAGTACTGTTTTCTACTTTTACTCCAAACAACCAGCTAAAAAAAGATGGGATAGGAAAGTATAACCTTACATCTGTGTAGATAGAGATTTTGGTGTTTTAGTTGTTGAAAAGCTTAATGTAAATGAGAAATGCATTGCATCTGCCTAAAAGCTAGCTCTATCTTAAGTGACATTAGACAGGTGTCTTGGTATTTGGCAAAAGATCTATTACTTGGCCTTGGCTTCACGTCTCAGCTTTCAGAAAGCCTACTTCAGTATTACTTCCATCATCTTTGAACCTCAGCAAGGATGGTGTTTATACGCTCATAAAAGTTATTCATTTATCAGTTTACAGTGTCACTGACATGGACAACGTCTGTCACTTATATTTATTATTATTATAGAACATTCATTTTCAGATACCAGCAAGTTAACCTGAGTCAAAACTATCTGACTTATTTGTTTGTTGAAATTCTTTCAAAGTATAAATATATAGTAATTATTGGATGAGTAGGGCGGTGCCTGTGGCTCAGTGAGTAGGGCGCCGGCCCCATATACCAAGGGTGGAGGATTCAAACCCGGCCCCGACCAAACTGCAACAAAAAATATAGGCGGGTGTTGTGGCAGGCGCCTGTGGTCCCAGCTACTCGGGAGGCTGAGGCAAGAGAATCTCCTAAGCCTGGGAGTTGGAGGTTGCTGTGAGCTGTGTGATGCCACAGCACTCCACCAAGGGCGATAAAGTGAGACTCTGTCTCTAAAAAAATAAATAAAAAATTAAAAAAAAAAAGGATGAGTAAAATGCTGCAATAATTGTTGATTATGAAAGATTTTGCTTTATGGTCAAAATCAATTAAGATAATTATTAAGGGAGCAATGAGGAGAGGTTGATTAATGGGTTTAAAAATACAGTTAGTTAGAAGGAGTAAATTCTAGTGTTCCATAGCACAGTAGGGTGACTGTAGTTATCCACAATTTATTGTATATATATATATTTTTTGAGATAGTCTTATGTTGTCACCCTTGATAGAGTGCTATGGTGTTAATAGCTCACAGCAACCTCAAACTCTCAGGCTCAAGCGATTCTCTTGCCTCACCCTCCCAAGTAGCTGGGATTACAGGTGTCGGCCAAAACGCCCAGCTATTTTTAGAGGTAGGGTCTTGATCTAGCTCAGGCTGGTCTCAAACCTGTGAGCTCAGGCAATCCATCCGCCTCAGCCTTCCAGAGAGCAAGGATTACAGGCATGAGCCACCATACCTGGCCTAATTTTTTGTATATTTCAAAATAGCTAGAAGAGAAGATGTAGAATGTGATCAACACAAAGAAATGAGAAATGTTTGAGGTGATGGAGATCCCAATTACCCTGATGTGATCCTTGACTCATTATATGCATGTATCACAATACCACACATATCTCATACATATGTATAATTATTATCTATCAATAAATATTTAGTGAAAAACAAAAAGAAACAATTGCACATATTAAAAACTTTAAATAGATATATAGGGAAATAGGTTGACAGTTATTATAAGTATAAAGAGGGAATGTATTGGCTAGGTAACTTAGTATGAACAGTATATCCTTTTTGAGCCAATTAATGCTTGTAAAAATTTAAATAATACAAGGAATGGTAAGTAGAGGTTATATCATACCATAACTCTGGTCTTCATATAAATATTTGTGATTTTGAATATTTTATTTCATTCCATTTAGGACCTGGGTTATAGTCATTCACTCACCTCAGCTGAAATTTGACTCTCTGTAGAGAAAAGGGCAGAAAAGGGCATTTCGAGCCAAAAAATTTGCTTGAATCCTTTCTATAAAATCATACACACCCAGCCATGGTGTTTGTCTTCTCAGATTTTTACCTCCCACTGCTTTAACCAACTCCAAGCTCCCTATATGAAATCCTTACCTTTTAGTTTCAAGTTTGACTTTAGCTTAAGTTTTCTCAGCTCTCCTATAAATTACATGCGTGTGTTTTTCTTAAGTGCTTACATACACCAAAGAAACTATTTCCTAAAGTAACCCTTTGATAACAAGAAAATTGCTACTGGCATTAATTTGCATATGATGATTCAGTGTGACATGGTTTACTTTGGCTGGAAGTTTTAAAGATAACACTAATTAGGGCTTGTAATACATTAAATACATTTGGAGTGTCATTTTTATCAATCACTTTCATCTAACCAAGCTCTGAAAACTAACAGGACCCATAGTCTGTCCTTTATTCAAATATTTTTACCTAAAGTCTTCAGATTTTTTTTTTTTTTTTTTTTGCATGTTGGACTTCAGCTGTTTTCCATTACTTGAAGTGGGATTAAGCACAGAAGATTGAGGGTGCCAGACCTTCTATTTCAGATCATCTTTCTTTGATGAGGCACTGTAGCAGTCAGCTTTTGCTAGATAAGTCAATAGAGACAAACAAACCTAAATCTCAATTTACTCTTTGCTCACATTACTTTATTAGGCTTCTGTGTTTGGCTGAGGCTCTGACCCATGCAACTTCTTATTCTAGGACTCAGGCAGAAGGACCAGCCTCTGCTTAAGATATTTCTTTCTCTTGGTGGAGGGAAAGCACAAGCACAGTAGTGGGACATAACAGTGACTGGCTCTTAAGCTTCCACCCAGAACTGTTGTGTTGTCACCTTCCCTTGTATTTCACAGGCCAAAGCAAGACTCATGTTTCTAAGCCTTGCAATTGCAATCTGACATGTGTCTGAAGAAAGAAGGAAAAACTCATCACTAGATTATAGCAAAGCTTGAAAATGCCTACAGGATGACACTGAAAGTCACACAGCAGTGAGTAAGGCTATCTATTCCTCTAGAAGACAGCGAATATTTTAATCTACCACAAGTATTTAGTGGATTTACCTTTTCCTTTATATAAATATAATTTCATGGTTTTCTTCTTTTTTTTTTTTTTCTCCAAGAATTGTGTTTTATAACTATAAGCTAATAATAGCAACCCATAAGCTATGGTCTTTTTAAAAGCGAGCTCTGTCTCTATTTCAGGAGGATTTTCCCAGGATCTTATTCTCCTGGGTAGTCAACCTTTTCATAGCTGGTATTTATATCTGCATCAGATCATTGGCTGGCCTTTACAGGTGAGCCCTCTGGTTCTGTGCCCTGAGATGAGAGCAAGAGGGGGAGGGAAGAATCTAACATTTATTTATTTATAAATATTTCTTGAATACCTCCTGTATATCTGACAGTATTGTAGATGCTAAAGATGGAGGAGTAAAGGCCAAGTCTTCATTGCGCTTACACTAAGTAAACAAGCAATATGATGGCAGGCAGTAACAAGTGCTGTGAAGCCAAAGTAAGGGAAGAATGGCAAGATAGGAGACCAGAGAAGGCCTTGCAGAGGTGAGAGAATGAGCTAGGAGTATCTCAGAGGAAAACATTCTCCTGTGGACTGCAAAGCACTCGAGGTGGGGATATACTTGGCAGGATTGAGAAAGCCTCAGGGAGACCATGTTGCTTGAGCAGAGTGAGACAGCTCTGTCTCAGTGAGTGTAAAGTAAAACAAACACATAAGCATTTGCAGAGATGTAACTTTGTATTTTATTCTAAATGTGATGGAAGCCATTAATGGTTTAGAGCAGGAGGGTGACATGACCTGATTTGTTTTTAAAAGATCATTCTGGCTGCTGATACAGAGAATAGATTGTAGCAAGGGAGTGGAAGCAGTGAGGAAGGTTCTATTTCTTACAGCTTTATCCAACAGTAGGATGTTATTCTTAACATCTCTAGCCCCATATGTGGTAGTTTACGTACATGGATTTAGGAAACTTGTATGTTTGTAAGTCTTGTGATTATAATACAAAATGATAACATTTGTCTGAAGAAAAAAAAATCACCAAATTGCATTATTTTAGAGAGAGGAACTAAAATAGGATTCATATGTTTCTTAGGAAAAACTTAAAATGAATAACTAAGGCTCAGTGCCTGTAGTACAGTGTTACAGCGCCAGCCACACGCACCAAGGCTGGCAGCTTCAAATTCGGCCTGGGCCTGCTAAACAACAATGACAACTGCAACAAGAAAAATAGCCAGGCGCTGTGGCAGGCGCCTGTAGTCCCAGCTACTTGGGAGGCTGAGACGAGAGAATTGCTTAAGCTGCTAAGGTTGACAAAGTGAGACTCTGTCTCAAAAAAAAAAAAAAAACTAAAAGAGGAAATACATTGAAGGTATGACTAATACCCCATATTAGAAGGTCCAGGGAGAAAAGTGTCATGGATTAAATCAGTCAGACATTTGACTAAAGAACAAAGCAAGGAACCCCATATTGTAGGGGAAAGTCCTTAAAGTAAACCATGTCTGCATATGCATGGTCCTCTGCTTTATGTGTTCAAGAACTCCATTTTGTCGGTTTCCCCAGGAGGGATGGCCTAGAGGTATGAGCAGGAATTCACAAGAGGCTTGCTGGTAAGCCGGAGTAAGTTAGGATAATATATACATAACTATCAGAAGAATCCAAACATTCATCTCATCCAGAGTACCATCTCCTCCTGATGGTTAGAGAATTTTTTTTTATCCCTTGGACAAGATCATGGATTGTTTTACTTTAAAGAATTTGATGAGATTTAAGGGACGCAGTAGTCTAATCAGCAGTGGAAAGAATGTTAGAATTTGAGTTAGGATACTTGTGTTTCTTTTCTTTATCTCTAGTCACAGGCTATGTGACCTTGTGCAAAATACTTAACTTTTCTGAGTCTTAGTTTTTGCAACTGCAGATATAAAGTATACTAAGTAACTCTTTGCTTAGGGTTATTTAGAGGATTGGATGAGATAAACGAAATGTTGGCACAGTTCTTGGTATGTATTAAGTATGTAACAAATATTAATTGAATCTGAATTCTGTTAGAAATTGCTCTCAGAAATATATCTTAACAATAAAATTGCTTCTATCTCCAAGAACATTTGAGAAATTGGGTCACACAAAGAATGTAAGAGAAAATATTGTATAAGGGCTGCAAAAGTGTTGACTGTCTTCTAAGAGTATTTTAAAATACAATTTAAAAGGGTCCCCCCTCTTTAAGATCCCCAAAGATCAGATAATTGCATTAAATTCCAAGGTGTTTACTTAACTAGGGTGTTCCCTGCTCTATGGGGAAGAAGTAGATGCCCGGAGAGGTTTAACATTAGGCAACTCCCATACTGGAATGTATCTCAAGAAGGCACTACAGTTCACTTCCTTGGTTGCATTTTTGAGAGGTGTTTCAAAGCTAAGCTTTACTCCTGAGGATGTTCCGCTCCTAAAGAGCGGGCCAGGAAAATTCCCAGTGACTGAATGAAGGGAAGGACACTGCTGTTACCTCTTCTGAGTCCTCTATAAAATGTACAGCCTAGCCATTTGACTAGGCGTCTGTCTTCCCCTCCAGCCTACCCATCTGGCCCAGTCCCCTCCTTTGAGCTGCCGTTTATTTTTTTCTCCCACTTACATCAGCCCAGCCCTACGGCCTGAGTAAAGTCTGAAGCCGGAAAGGGGCAGGCACCGCTGGGGAAGATAGGGGCAATAGTTGCTACATCATCCTTGGTTGCATACCTACGAAAACTACTAGGGTCACCACACCCTGGAGGTGACATTCGCCTGCCTTATATCCCTCTCGCGCCTTAGCTTTTATTTGTTTACTTTGCCATCATTTTTTTCATGACAAGTTTAAGGGACGGGATGTCTTGTCCTTGCATTAACACCAAGAGTGCAATGCAAGTTCTGCCGTGCGTGCCTCTTTACAAAAGATCCAAGTAAAAAGGAAATCTATACCAAAGAACCTCTAGATATGATCGGTAACTTCCAGAAGGTCAAGGGTAGGTCTTTCCAAGAGTAGCGAGCTTTGTCTCAAGGTTGAGTTTTCCGCCCTTTGTAAAGACCAGAGTTTGCACAGAGCCGCACCCTCGCTCGCTCGAACTACAACTCCCGGGATGCCCCGCGGGCTGCACGTGCGCAAGCGCTAGAAGAAGAAGGGGCGCTCGCTGCTCCGACAGCGCGCTCGAGCGAGGGAGCCACAGCCAGAGGACGGGGCAGCTCCCGGGAAGGCCCACACAGGCTGACGGACGGGTGCTGGGGACCCAGCCTTTGCTTGCTGCCGGCAGTTCCCGCGGGTCTGGGAAGAGGTCGGCGGCCCCAGCGGGCGCCAGTCAGGTAAGCCCAGCCCGGTGCTTTCCAGGAAGTCCGTCTGCAGCTGGGACAGGGAGTCGCACCGGCCATGGTGGCCGAACAGGGAGAGGTTGCTGCCTTCCAGCCGCCCAGCTCGGGTCTCCTTCCCTAAGGGCCCCGGTCGGGGAGCAGGAGGACGCTGAGGGCTGCTTCAGGGCGAACCCGCCCGGGTGGGGCTCTGGGGCGGGCTGGGCGTCGCCCACCGCCGGGGCGCGCAAACCCGGAGCTGCGGATGAATCACTCGGGGGCCCGGCCTCCCCCAGGTTCGGGACCGGCCCCTTCCCCTCCCGCGGAGCCGGCGCCTGCTGCGGCCCCGCGGGCTCCCTGCACCCCACCCAGGCGTACCTCGATTATCTTAAAGTTTTTGTTTTTTTTTTCTTCCCCACCAAGACTCCTTCAAAGACTTCTGCTTGTTGTAAGTTGGGGTGGGGGTGTGGAAACTTAGGGCACACCCATTTGTGATTGAAATCTGGCTTTTCTTGCATTCGCCGTTTTGAGCTATTCTCTGTCTTAGAATAAATTCGTGGCTCTTGGGCAGCACAGCTGGATCCGGCTGTGAAGTAAGTTTGTTGGTTTGTTCTGAGGACGTGACTGAGTCGTTGTATTTTTGCTTACAGAGGCTGGTGTGTTTCTTCTGCAAGCGTGCATTCTGATTACAAACAGAAATGGGCAACAGCCGCAGTTTCTTTCTTCGTTTTTAAAGTTTAGTTAAGAAATCACATTTCCAACTTGCCCTTGGCTTCTCTTAAAGCCAAAAGTCATCTGGTAATCAACACGGCAGTAAAACATCTCCCAGGAGGTCATACTTCAACAGGAAATTAGCCTGTGGAGATTTAAATTAGTTATGTGCAGTCCCTCTTGGTTTGTAACATTTTCATGCAGCTCATGTTTCTTTCGCTGAAAATTCTTCATATTAATTTTTTGGCAGATTAAATTGATTAATTAATTGACCTGTCAGAAATATATTAGGCTTAGAAAAAATAGCTTTGCCCAGGCTTATTTACTCCTGCTAGTTTCTTCCTAGTCCTAGGCACCTTTTTACATTACATTTCATGAAGAGCCAGTAATCCTGTTAGAATCCCCCAACATATTCCTACAAAAGGAACAAAAAGGGAATTAAAATGTGAATTCCAATACGGTATATTCTAGCTTTTTTGCTTTTGCATCTCTCAGAATTTCAAGTTTGCTCATCTTCAAAATGAGGTTGTTGGACCAGATGACCCCAAGATTATTTCAACCTTAAATATTTCTGATTTTTAAAAATTCACTTATTTACTTTATTCATTCATGAAACATTGGCCACATGAATCGTGTTAAACCCTGTGCTAGGAACTAAGAACAAAAATGAGTTCTTAAGAATGTTACTGACCTACTGCTCAATTTTCTTTAGTCATGGGTTTTTATGACTAATTCCTAAGTTTTGTAATATACCCATTAGGCCAAATTACTCTGTAGTATAATTTCACCTGAAGTTAAATAAGCACAAGTCCAATCCCAATACAAATACTGATTTCATAATCAAAGATTTTTCAATTCTCGTTTACTGGTGCATATATTTATTTATTTATTTATTTATTCATTTATAGACAGAGTCTCACTTGTCACCCTCAGTAGAGTGCTATGGGGTCATAGTTCACAGCAACCTCCAACTCTCTTGGGCTCAAGCGATTCTCTTGCCTTAGCCTCCCAAGTAGCTGGGACTACAGGCGCCCACCACAATGCTCGGCTACTTTTAGAGACCGGGTCTGGCTCTTGCTAAGGCTAATCTGGAACCTCTGGGCTCAGGCAATCCATCTGCGTCAGCCTCCCAGAGTGCCAGGATTACATTTACTGATGCATTTAAATGAAACACGATTCAGTACCGAGGGAAAGACCTGAATGGTGTAGGGCAATGCTTTTCAAATGTTAACATGTTTAAATCACTCAGGATACTGTAGGATTGAAGTGAGGATTTAGAATCTGTATGTCTAGTATGCTGTCGGAGACCACATTTTGAATACCAAGAGTGAGGATAAAATTTTGAAGATATTTCAAGGTGTTTAAAATATTGGTGCTGATAATTTTTTTTTATTAAACTTTTTTTTGGGGGGGGGAGGGCGGGGCCGGGTTTGAACCCACCACCTCCGGTATATGGGGCCGGTGCCTTAGTCACTGAGCCATAGGCGCCACCCAGGTGCTGGTAATTGATATTAGATACATATTGATGGTTTTTCCAACTGTGAATTTTTAAAGATAATGTAGTCCCCGTTCACTCTATCAAAAACAATTTCTTTCACAAAAAGATTTTTCTCTCCTTTCTCTTTCTTCTTTCTCTTTGCTGTATCTTCTCATGTTTTTCTTTCTCTCCTCTTCTACTCTCTGTTTTTTTCATTCACATTAATTCAATAATTCACTAATTCAACAAGTATGTATCCCCATACAAGGCACTGTCTCAGGCTCCTGGTGAATTTGTATAAGACATAGGTCCTGTCTGGGAGCTTACTTTCTTTGGGATTAGGCATGTATACTTGTTTAGTTCACAGCACTTGCGCCATTTATACAGAATAAAAACATGTG
The DNA here is from genome assembly GCA_963574355.1 of Loris lydekkerianus. Taxonomy (NCBI): domain Eukaryota; kingdom Metazoa; phylum Chordata; class Mammalia; order Primates; family Lorisidae; genus Loris; species Loris lydekkerianus. The sequence goes on from CAUYPK010106628.1 coordinate 11,045, forward strand.
GGTGTTCAGGAAAGGTCGACTTCAGTTGTAGGGGTGGGGAACAAAAGAAGTCAATCCTTTTTTCTATTCACTGGCCATCCCTGTTTCTCCTAGGCTATACTTTCTATACTATTAATATTTGAGAATATATGACATATACTCACAACTAAAATACAAAATATTAACCTGGAACCTAAGGTGGGCTGGGTACGTGAAAATCAGTTAGACCTAGACATGGTGGCACACAGCTATAGTCCTAGCAACTTGGGAGGCTGAGACCAGCCTCAGCAACATAGCAATACCCTAACTCAAAAAGAAAAGAAGAAAATCAGTCACATCTGAATAATATTATAGGGAGGGTGAGAGGCTGTGGGGATAAAAATATACTGGATACTACTTGGGAGGCTGAAGTGGGAGAATCGCTTAAGCCCACGAGTTTGAGGTTGCTGTGAGGTGTGATGCCATCGCAGTCTACTGAGGGTGACATAGTGAGACTTTGTCTCAAAAATATGTATATATCTGGATAGCGACCAACAGAGGGAGGAGAAAAGATAAAGAGGAAAGAAAATAGAGGAGGATCCTATAAAATAATTGGAAAAAAGGACTTCTAGTAAGTTTTCTGGGGTCAGTCTGATGTACACTGATACTTAGGCTGTGTTACATCTTAAATATGTGCGTGAATAGTTGAGGAGGGTATTCTCTGGATTGCAAGCATGGCTCATTAATCTTGCTAGCTGACATTTGATTTATATACCTTCTCAGTTCTATAAATCAGATCCTTTATTTTATTTTATTTTAATTTTTGAGACAGAGTCTTATTATGTCACCCTCGGTAGAGTGCTGTGGCATCACAGCTCACAGCAACCTGGAACTCTTGGGCTTCAGCGATTCTCTTGCCTCAGCCTCCCAAGTTGCTGGGACTACAGGTGCCAGCCACAACGCCCGGCTATTTAAATCAGATCATTTAAAATCACAAATACTAGGTCAGGCGTGGTGACACATGCCTGTAATCCCAGCACTCTGGGAGGCTGAGGCGGGTGGAGAACCTGAGTTCAGAAGTTTGAGACCAGCCTGAACCAGAGCAAGACTCCATCTCTACTAAAAGTAGAAAAACTAGCTAGGCATTATGGTGGGCGCCTCTAGTCCCAGCTACTCAGTAGGCTGAGGCAAGAAGATCTCTTGAGCCCAAGAGTTGGAGGTTGCTTTGGGCTATGATGCCACAGTACTACTTTACCCAGGATGACAAAGTGAGATTGTCTCAAATAAATAAATAAAATCACAAACATAAAATCATATTGGAAGACAAATGATATAGAAAATAGAAAACTCCACTGGACCTATAACTGGTTTATAATGTGCATTTTAAAGTTATAAAGAATCATTCAATTTGCTATTTATGAAAAATTAGATACTTGAACATACATTCTTATATCTATCTGTATGTGTCTCTAATCTATTAGACTGTTTGCATGTATCAAGGAATATAGATGTGAATAATCCAAATGATAGAATATACATGGGTGGTATTCAGGAATTTCATTTGAAACAAAATTATTAACCTGTATCTCAAAACAGAATGCTACTTTGTATTTTTCTATTGAGGTATAATTAATACTCAGTAAAATTCACATATCTTAAATATTCAGTTCAAGGAGGACGATTTTATATATACTGTAACTTCTACCAAAATAAGAAAACATCTGTTTATTACCCTAGAAAGTTCCCTCATGCTCCTTTTCAGCCATTACCCTCACCCATTCTGCCTCCAAAGGCATCTACTTTCTGACTCCATAGATTTCTGACATCATAGATTTGTTTTGCCAAGTCTTGGATTACATATAAATGGAATCATGTAGTTATGTCCTTTTCCTGCCTGGTTTCTTTCATGTAACAGTGGGGGTTTTTTTGTTTGTTTAAAGTTTTGGTTGGGGCCAGGTTTGAACCTGCCACCCCCGGTATATGGGGCTGGCGCCCTACTCCTTGAGCCACAGGCACCACCCAGTGTAACAATGTGCAAAGATTCATTTCTTTTGCACATTTCAGTGTTTTGTCCATTTAAATCAATGAGTAGTATTCCAGTATATGAATATATCCCAGTTTATCTATTTCTCTCGTTTTTTTAAATTTCAGATTAATATGAGAGTGCAGATGATTAGGTTACATTGTTTGCATTTGTTAGGTGAGCTCCCTGTTGTAGTTGTATCCAGCACCCAGGGGTTGTGCCATGCACCCTTTTATTGTGCCCATTAGAGGGGAGCACCTCAATCTCCCTCCCTCCTCTCCTCTCCTTCCTCCCTCCACTTCTCTCTCCCCGACTTGAATTAAGCTTTTCTCTTGTGCAGGCATGTATTACTTCATACTATACTAGCCTCATGTTAGTATTGAGAACATTGGATACTTGCTTTGCCATTCTCGTGATATTTTACTAAGAAGAATGTGTTTTAGGTGGGCCTGGAAACCTATAATGCTAGCACTCTGAGAGGCTGAGAGAGATGGATCATCTGAGCTCTAGAGTTCCAGGCCAGCCTGAGCAAGAGTGAGCCCAGATGCTGTCTCTACTAAAAATAGAAAAACTGGCCAGGTGTTGTGGTAGGTGCTTGTAGTCTCAGCTACTCAGAAGGCTGACACGAGGGGATTGCTGGAACCCAGGCGTTTGAGGTTGCTATGAGCTATGATGATGCCATAGCACTCTACCTTGGGAGACAGAGAGAGACTCTGTCTCAAAAAAAAAAAAAAAAAAAAGTGAAAAAGTGTGTTTTAACTCCATCTAGAATAATACAAAAGATGTAAATTCTCCATCCTTTTTTATGGCTGAATAGTATTCCATGGCATACATATACCGCAGCTTATCAATTTTTCTCTTGATATTTGTGTTATTTACAGGTTTGGGTTATTATAAATAGGTTGTTATGAACATTTTAAGTCTCTTGTGAACTGTGTTTTTCATTTTTCTTGATAAATACCTAGATGTGGAATTACTGAATGATAGGGTACATGTATGTTTAACTTTACATAATAACTTTATTAAAAGCCAAATACTTCTCCAAAGTGGCTTATACATGAGTTCCAGTTGCTCAGTATTTTTAGTGTTCCCAGCCTTTTAAAAAATTTTAGTCATATGGGACCACACCTGCAGTGCATCTTACAAGGGTACATATGAAACTTACTAAATGTAGAATATAAATGTCTTAACAAAATAACTAAGACAATGCCATGAATGCTATGTTAACCAGTTTCATGATAATATTTCAAATTGTATATAAAACCATCACATTTTACCTCATGATTGCATTAATGTACACAGCCATGATTTAATTTTTTTTAAAAAGTATTATTTTTCTCTAATTTTTCCTTTTATTTGATTAAAATAAAAAAAAAAACATGAATAAAAAAAGAACACTAGAGTTAAGGTATCTACATTTCTCAGTCCCACTTTGGATATTAGCCAGTTCCTTGAACCTATAAAACCATTTGGTCTGTGCTTCAAAATGAGACATAAAGTATACACATTAATTGATACTTTAAAAAAAAAACAAAACCATGTATTGGTTAAGAACTAAATACCACATCCTACAATATACACTAGGAATACAGAAATTAGTAAGACATGATCCCTGTTCTTAAGAAGCTAAATGAATGTAATGCCCTCTTCAATTTCTTAGGGACTATCAATCCCTAAGATATTAGGGATCTTATGATATTGATTCCACAATTTCAAGTTAATATGCCTAAATGAAAGCTTAAAGCATTAAGACTTCCAGTAATATATTTAACATCGAACTGGGTATTGTAGTATAGAAATAGAAGAAAAAAAAAAAAAAAGAACGCTTCATTCCTACCCTCAGGAATTAGTAAGAATTCTTGAAAGTACAGTTAAGTACAGTATAAATAAAGTGAATATAGTAAATCTTACAACAGGATTACATTCTATTGTACTGATAAACAAGAATGTTTGTTTCCTATTATAGAATTCAGTTCCAAAAGAAAGAAAGAAAGGCTATTAATAATTAGTCCCTAGCAGGCCATCTAAGTGCTTTTTAAAATTCATACCTTAGAAAAATTGAATTCAATATTAAATCCTACAATCACTTTGTTCCAGAGATTATGAAATTTGTCTGAAGCTTGTGAATCATACTGTAGATGCTGATTTGTACTGGATTTGAGTAAAAATAGAACAGTGGCTATAATCTGAAATTGGAACAACTATTGTCACTGTTATTTTACATGGACTTAGGTTTTTAAAAATACACTATTAGGTGCAGTACCTTATAGTTTATTCAACCTACGGTAGAAAAACGTCAAGATTTCATTCTAACAATACTCTTACCGAAAAATGAAAACTCTGATGCCAATTACTTCAAAGTATTAAAATATCTGTCAAAATAATTTTTACCAACTACATTGAGAATTATTTCATATACTTTGTCCTTTAAATTTTAAAACTTCCATATTTCTTAGACATTATATTCTTTACAGGAACTGAAGTAAATCTATAAAAATTCAATATGGTCTATATTTTCACTGCTGGCCATTATAAACAAGGCTTACCATTTATTATTATCAAGTGGAAAACATTTAATAGATGAAAGAATATAATAGTAATTTGTAAACTTCTCTAAGGAATCACAAAGCACTTGACAGTAGTTACCCATCAGTTATAACTCAAAAGAATGGTACAATTCATTCAAAGATTTTATATTTCACTTAATCTTACAAAGATCCTGAGAATTAAGAGGGGAAATCTAAAATTATGCCTTTCTTTAGAACAAAATGTATGTGCAATTTTATATAGTCATTTAACTTTTACTCCAATGTATCCTACAAATCCCTATTTTGGCCATAACAATACCAGTAAGTATTTATATTCAATTTATACTACATATTTACCTAATATCTCTTCATCTTTCTTCTCTTTATTGAAACATAGGTTGTTATGATTATTTTATCTTTCACCATATTATACTGCTTTTAAAAGGAACCAGTTTGTGGAAAATCATACTTTAAACATCCTAAATGTACCTTAATAGGTATCACTTCTATTCATGGCTTATCATTTTTTGTCATGTGGACTATTCAATCTGTTTCCAAATATTCTAGCTGCATAATACACCTGGTGCTCCACCATAAATTATTTGACTAGACATAATAGTTTGAGTAAGAAACCCTAGCAATTAGACTTTCTAAAATTCCAAATCCAAAAATTATTCAGATTAAAGAGAAAACACCAAATAAGAAGTTTTTTCCCCCAATTAAAATCACTTAATTTCCCAAAGGTACTATCAGTTGATAATACTGTATATTAATTCATCATCTTTTTATCCTTATTTGCATATTAATATTACAGCTTTTACCATCACATGTGGTTTGTGTTACTATACTACCTTTAATACTGATTATACATACTATAATATAATCATCAAGTACTTGAAAATACAATCCAGCAAACATGGGAAAACATTTGAAAGATTAGATGGAAACCTAAGTTGTAATATTTACATACTTTCAACTCAAATGAAGACAAATGCAATTTTTAAAAATTACAATGAAACAGAGTAAGAATTTGAAGATTACTAATTTCAACAAAATCAAATTTTATATTATTAGAATTAAGCATTACCTATATAAAAAAACTCTCACCCAAAATCTATTAATAGAGATCATTAAAAATTGTCATTTTAAAAATAAAAGGATACAAAGACATTTAAAGAAATCAATCTAAAAAAAGGTCCATCTTTTTAAAACCTTATTAAAGCATGGATACAGCTAAATAAACTAACACAATATTTCATTAATACAATTATACAATGCTAACAAAAAAGATTAAACATAACAATGCAAGCAAATTCTAAAATTAGAAGCTGTTCAAACACAAATTATGAACTTAACAGAAGTATACTATCCTATAAAACATGAAATCTATAGGTTCCGTTCCTAAAATTGCTACAAAAAGCTTTTAAGAAATTTAACTATTTATATTTATCAAAAATCATAAAGTAGAAAAATCTTTTTCTATATCACAATATTTAATATATTTTATTGCTTTACCTTTTGTTCAACCAATGCACATCTGTCGAGCATGAAGCATCATGTTGACAAAAATACATCAATATTGTGCCAGGCAGTGCTTTCATTTAATCCTTCTAGCCCTGGCAAAATCATAGGAGCCATCCTTAATCAGATGATTTGAAAGTCTCTACTTGTTTACAATTATTTTATTTCAAACTCAATTACTAAAAAGTTACAACAAAACAACTCTCATTCAAGGATAAGGTCATAAAATCCTCTAATGATGGACCTGTTACGGAAAAGGTTATTCTTTAATGCTGTTACTATGTAGCTGTATATAGCTCCAGGTCAAGTAAGAATGTACCCGTAAGGAGGATTATGATACTTAGCTGATTAGTGCCTCACAATACTGAACACCAAATGCAACCTACATCCAAGGCATTTCTGGACACTATACTTAAAACTGGCAGTTTAGAAATTCAGAAATAACATTATTCTGTATGAATTACAGTATTTCTAAAATAACAGAATTTACTGTTATTGATAATTGTGCTGCTCAGCTTTCACCATAAAATGTATTGTGATGGCTTAACAGACAAATTCTGTAACTTCTTTTCAATTACTCAGTAACAAGTTTCTTAATCTTTACTAAAAAGATAATGCTTCCCCAAAGGTTCAGAAGCAGCAGTTTCTGTAGAAATTTGATTAAAAATTAATGTGCTCCATGAACTAAGAAGTTAGTTAGACACCAAGTTTAAATCGAGCTTTGTTCACTTTAACACTTAACATTAAAATACCTCCATCAATTCAAAAAAAAAAAAAGAAAAAGAAAAAAAGAGTAACACCACACATTCCTTCCTATCAAAAGCCAATTCTCTGTATGTTAACATTACATCTCTCAGAATTACATTTAAATGATAAAAAGCCATTGTTTGAAGAGCAGGGAGATGTAAAATACTGTGCTTTTTGGTTTCCCAAATATCAAGTTCAAATGAGGGTCCAGGAATATGTGGTCGCACCATTCAACCATTTGTGCAGTATTCATCTGCAGAATTTTCTTCTAGAATTAAGCATAGGACTTAAAAGAGACTGTGGGTGAAGTGGGAACAAAGAAAATAATTTTTTACCTCTGAGATGCCTGATAAAAACCTGTAGATCATTAAAGAGAACAATAATAAAAATTCAAAATAATTCATCTTCATAGGCATATAAAACCAAAACTAAAATTCAACCACTTAGACTCTCCTTGGTTGATATTAAACTGAAAAAAAAAAAAAAACTTTTTCCACAGATTATTTTAATTCTTTCAAGCTGAATCAGAAAATTTCAGAAACTACATCATAATTGATGATATAATTACAAACCTTCTTCCTTATTTCTTTTGATTATATACTTTTACCACCTCAGTGAATTCTGTTGGTGGTGTTCCTCCAACTGTAAGGCACACTGCTTGCTGCCAATGCCCACTTCCTATGCATTCAAATTTGTGAGGACCCAAATTGGGGCCTAAAAAGGGTTCATGAGAATATGAACCATTATAATGGTTATAACCTTTGGTTATAATTACCAATGTAATTTTAGTATCCATTTACTGAAGAAGGACAAAATAACAAAAAAATCCTATAAATTCGATGTCAGTTTAAAGTAATTTTTATTTTAGTCATGACAATACCTTTGATACTTGAAAGATGAAGCCCCTAAATATGTAAATCTCTAGAAAATGGTGTGTAATTGACACTTCCCTATAATAACCCATTGTGTCATTGCTTTCTCCCCACCATCTCTCCCAAAAATGCCATGCCAAGAATAAACACAAAAATAGGAAACCATTCCATAACTAGGAAGATAATTTAAACTTAGAATAATTTTAATAATTTTATCTTCCTTCTTTAAGGTGTGTTCCATTTGAGTCTGTGGCCACCTTACGTACAAACTTCAATGAGGAAAGATTCACTGAGAACAATACCAAGAAGTACAAGGAGTAAGATAGGATAAATATAAGAGGAAAAAGTATAAGTTAGCCAATAACTACCTTTTATGTCCATCAATAAAAGCGTTTGTAACCTTTATAGTCTTTTAGTATTGCAGTTCATTTTTTGAACTCCAATTCTATTCTTTCTTTCTTTTTCTATTTGCTCCAAAGAGACAACTTACAGATTTTTGGTTAGGAGGCCTAAAACCAAGGTAATTCGGAGAGAAGAATCTCTTCCTAAAAAAGGAAACAAACACATCTAGAAATATATACCAAAGAAAAACAGGTGCTTCTTATCTGTAAGCCAAACACATGTATATGTAATTTTTACCGTAAGTTTGTATTTCCTTCTAGGGAAAAAAAAAGAATCTTATAGTGCTTTAAAATATGGGAAATACAGATATGTGAATTTAAATAGAAGCAGGATTCTTTTAGTTAATGTCAATTCTTTCCTTCTAGTTTCTCATCCAATTCATGAGGAAATGTTGTTAGAACTACCATCAAAATATACCAAAGACCAGACACTTCTCACCATCTTCACTGGAATAAACCTAGCAGAGTCACCATAATTTCTCACATGAATTATATCACATAAGTTTCCCAGCTTGTGTTCCTGCTTCTTCCCTATCACCCTACAGCCCAGTAAGAACATAGCTGCAAAAATGTAAGTCAGACTGTGTCCTAATAAGCTTGAAATCCTCCAGCTAACTCCCTATTTTGCTTATGATGAAGACCAAATTCCTTACAAGGCCTATGGGATCTGGCAGCTGTTACTCTCTGGTGCCCTCTTCTGCTCGCTCCCTGTTCCTTCAGATCCAGCCACACTGGCTCCTAACCCATATGCTCTCACCTTGGGACCACTGTTTTAGCAGCTCCTTTGCCTGGAATGCTGTTCTTCCAAGTAACAGTAGCAACATCATCTAGTATTCTAGTCACTAGAGACCTTCTCCAAGTCTACTTTTAAATATCACTGTACCAAGGAGTCCTGCCATCACCACTCTATTTCATACTTTAGTCTCCTTCTGTGTCCTTTGGCATTCTCAATCCCAATCTACTTAACCTGCTGTACATTTTTATCTTTTTTTTAATATATCACCTTCTACTTAGGATTTTTTTGTTAATGTTTAGTGGCTTTTTCTCCATATGTAAGCATTTACATTTTGCAAGCGGAGATCAGCATTTTCGTCACTTTATTCCAATGCCAGTCACACAGTGGTACTCAATAAATATTTACTAAATAAGTAAAGATACATAAACATGACATTTTTAGACTATATTAAAAGTAAATTTTATTTGCCTTTTTACACAGCTATCTATGGTATAAACTTAATAGTAATTAGCCAAAACTCACAAAAAATAAAAATTCAGAAATTACCAAAAATACAACTATCAAAAAATATGCGTTAAATGTGTAAGTCTCAAGAGTATCAAACTTTTAATTCTCCCAACTACTGAACTATTTTGTTGTTTTGTATGAGTCACTGAAAATTTAAGTGACTTTTTTTGCAGATATAGAGAAAACTGCATTGCTTAAAATAAGGAGGGATGATGAGCTTTAAAAAAAAAAAAAGCTTTCTCAATTACTAACAGAATCTTTGAAAAACAGCTACAGCTCTATCAATTAGCCTCCCACTAATCTGCCTAAATTAAATTCTTTTAGAGAATGGTGGTATAAAAAAAGCACTTGCTAAACAAAATTTTTCTTGGAAGAGAATTCATAAAAACCAAATCATACAGTAGTATTTAGAGAAATTAATAAAATAAAAACAACAACAACAATCTTATTTAAATGTGGGAACTTTCATTACACCAGTATTTGTGGTAATAGAAAGTATCTTATATAACTTTTGTATGTTATATAAATACACATATAACATTATATGTATCTCTACACAAAGGTGAAAAAAGTGACATATTATTTAAATATCTGCACATTCAGGTTTAACTCAAATCAATTATAGACACCCAATTTATCTTTCGGTTACAAAGTTCTCACATTGAGAAAACAGCACCTAATAGCTGCATGTCAGCATGATGTGTGGGCTATTCCTTAGCCATCAATACCAATATTGAACTGCTCTCAAATTATACTGCAATCAACCCCCATTTTCATATGCAATGTATTTTCAGGAGAGTAGATACTCTTATTCCTTAATTCATTAAGACCTGTACAATATCATAAAGAGGACTCAAGGAGATTGTCTTCAAAAGTAGCTGAAAGTAATTTACAACTACAGTTAACCCTTGAATAGGATGGATGTGAACTGAGCAGGTCCACTTATGTAGGTTTCATTCAATAAATATATTGGAAAATATTTTGGAGATATGTAATAATTTTAACAACTTCCAGAAAAACAATTAGCCTTGAAATATTAAAAAAAAATAAGAAAAAGTTAGATATGTCATGACTGTATAAAATACAGGTAGATATTAGTCTACTTTATCATTTAATAATAATATATACAAAAATTTATTATGAAAAATTACAAGTTATCAAAACTTGTGAACACACTCACAGACTATAATGGTGCCATTTGCAGTAGAGAGATATGTAAACAAACATAAAGATACGGTATTATATCATAAGTACATTAAATTAACTATAGTACATACTGTATTATTTCAAAGCCACCTACTGTTGCTATTGCAGTGAGCTCAAGTGTTGTGAATATTCACTTACACACTGTATAAAGATAATCATCCCTGTATGAATAGTTTACCTCTACAGTAAATAGTGTCTCACAATAAAATGTAATCACTGGCCCTTATCACATATTCTTTATGGTGTTTTCAGTGCAATTCCATAAACTCTGAATAACACCATGGGATCCATATGAAGTGACACTACTGACACTGGAAGTGCTCTAAAGGAGCAGAGAAAAATCATCACTTTACAAGAAAAAGTTGAATCACTTAGCATGTACCATAGACTAGAGTCTGTAACTCTGGTTTCTTGTCATTTCATGATAAATGAACCCAGTACATAAACCAATGTTAAAAAAAAAAAAAAAAAAAAACAGAAGAAGAAGAAGAAGAAGAAGAGGAAATTTGTCAAATTGTCCATATGCCAGGAGGCATGAAAACCCTGCACATTTTGCCAAATAGCTTTTTATCTCATATTGAAAAGGCTCCTTATGTGGGTGTAGGATTAATGTTAAGAAAGGCATACCTACAGACTCTTAATATGATTTGAAAACAAGCATAGTCATTATATGACATCTTACAGCTAAAGAAAGATGAAGGGTCTAAAGCTGGAGTATTTAATACCGGCAAAGGATGGTTTGATAATTTTAGAAAAAATTTGGCGTAAAAATTTTTCAACATAAACTGAGAAGCAGCTTTTGCTGACCAAAAGGCAGCAGAAGAGTTCTTAGGTGCCATTAACAAAATCATTGTGGAGACAAGTTATCAGTCTGAACAGGTTTTTAAGGCAGACAAAAGTGCTCTACTCAGGAGGGGAAAAAAATGCCACAAAGGACATTTATTAGTAAGGAAGAGAACCAAGCACTAGGATTTAAGGTAGAAAGGAATAGACTAACTCTACTGCCTTGTGCAAATGCTGTCAGATTCATGATGTGGACTGCTTTTATTTATAAAGGTACCACAGCGTGGCCCCCTGGGTGAGGGGCTCAACTACAACTTGAACTTTACCTTAAAAATGAAAACAATGTAACCTAAACATTTATACCCTCCTATTAATCTGAAATTTTAAAAAAGGGAGAGATTGTGGATGTGGCAGAAAGGTAGGAGGTGAAGGATTTCAATTTTGATTTTGGAGAAATTGAAAGAGCTAATAGAATCACATCAAAGGAATTAACAGAAGATGACTTGATGGAGATGCATGCTTTTGAACCAGTGCGAGGCATAGAAGAAGCAGTGCCAGAAAACAAACTGACATTAAACAATCTGTCAGAAGGCTTCTGCTTATTCAAGACAGCTTTTGATTTAGTTTATGATCTGAACCCCTCTATGATCCAGGCACTGGTGGAAGAATAGTTGGTAACATACAGAAACACTTTCAGAGAAAGGAAAAAGCAAATAGGCAGAAATTATTATGTATTTCCGTAAAATTATTCCAAGTGTGTCTACTCTCCAACCTTCCCTTCCACCTCCTCCTTCTCTTCCACATCTGCCAAGCCTGAGACAGCAAGACCAACTCCCCCTTCTTTGTTCACCTTCTTGGCCTACGCAATGTGAAGAAGATAAGAATAAAAACCTTTATGATGATCCACTTCCACCTAATGAATAGTAAATATATATTCTCTTCCTTATGTTTTCTTAGTAACATTTTTATCTAGCTTACTTCATTAGAAGAAGATAGTATATAACATACAAAATATGTGGTAATTGTTTATATTATTAGTAAGGTTTCCAATCATAATATGCTATTAGTAACTTTGGGGAGGGGTCAAAGGTTAAACATGGATTTTCAACTGCACAGTGGGTTGGCACCTCTAACCCCCTAATTGTTCAAAGGTCCACTGAATATCTTCGGATATTTTCACTCCTTTCCCATACTCAGAAAGTCTTCCTTAAATCTACGTGTCTATATTACCAAAGCATTGAAGCATTATGAAAATTTCAGGGAAGGTTTGTTTCATGAAGAGTTGAAGAAGCACTGTGCTCCATAGAGCAAAACTTCTATAAAATACCTCTTTTAAAAATTCTACTCTTGGGCAGTGCCCATAGCTCAGTGGGTGGGGCATTGGCCACATACAACAAGGGTTTGAACCCAGCCCAGGCCAGCTAAACAACAACTACGACTGCAACAACAAAACACCTGGGCATTGTGGCGGGTGCCTGTAGTCTCAGCTACTTGGGAGGCTTTGAGCCGTGACACCATAGCACTCTACCAAGTGCAACACAGTGGGACTCTGTCTCAAAAAAAAAAAAAAAATCTACTCTTTCCTTGAAGTAAATCTCTCTTTAATAAGGCTCTCTTAGTCTCTTCCCAGCTTCTTCCCCCTACACTCCAATAAGAATTTCCTCAATGATGTATTAGACCAAGCCAAAAAAAAAAAAAAAAAAAAAAAGTGTTCCGCTTACTGGAGCTAGGTCCCAAATAAGATAAGAAGGTAGAATGTACTCAAAGACACTGATGGGACTGAGCTTTGTGAAAAAAACAAGTTGTTAAATTCCATTAAGTATTTCTATGTGATCTGATAATATTTAAATCATGGTGTTCTTTTTTAAAAACCACATTAAGAGAGGAGTATCAACTAAGAGGCATGCCTGAGACGAGGATGGTGAGTCACCAACCTAGCCAATGGAGTTAGGATTTTCTTTTAAATGTGGATGAAAATGATATCACACTAAGAAATTACTTGCTTAACTTTTAATTTCTGTCTGCTTTCTAAAAATGTTAGGTAACAAGCTAAAAAATATGTGAATTTGGGGGTTATTTAAATTCTTCTAGATTTAGTCTACAGCCATACCATCCTGAACGCGCCCGATCTCGTCTAAATTCTTCTAGATTTAGAAAGTAGGAAATATACCTTGCAACTAGTGAATATCTGTTGTTGACTGGCTCTCTGTCATCTATTTCTCTTCCTTCTTAAAATGGAAAGACTATCTCCTTCTTTCTAAGCTTTATGGTTTGGATTGAACTGGCTTCACCTTCTCCAAGGGTGAGACATTCTGAATGCACCATTTCTGTTCAATAATAACCTATGTTTGTCACAGAGACTTTTCAGAACACTGGTCTGACAGTAATGAGACACAGATTTCTCATTTCATGATTAAGGATTCGTGTAACTCTCACAGCTACTATAAGATAACTTAAGGCCATGAGTGGAGGGAAGACTTCCCCAAACAGTCAACGTCCAAATATTGACAATTAAAACTAGAAAGAAAAAGATTGGGTTCTACATCACATTACATGAGATTCAGGGTCAAGCCTCACCTGAATCAACATGGATGTACCTCTGAAGTTTGCAGGTGATCAAATAAATTCTCTTTATTTTTAAGCCAACCTCAGTTGGGTTTTCTATTATTTATAAGTAAAATCTTCTTGGCTGACACAGAATCTTTTTTTTTTTTTTTGTAGTTTTGGCCGGGGTTGGATTGAACAGGCCGTCCCCTGTATATGGGGCCAGCGCCCTACTCCTTGAGCCACAGGTGCCGCCCGGCTGACACAGAATCTTTGATACAATTCCTAAAATCTGTATGTTACTTTCTCATCAGCTGATCATGATGTTTATGAACTGTTTCTATGGAAATTGGTCTTTCCTCTGTGAAAAGTACATACTCCAGGACCCTTATACATGGTGTAGTCATATAGTTCCTTTAAACTATTGCTAGTTTTACTTTAAACTATTGCTAGAAAACAACAATTAATGAAATCAAAATTTTTTCTGAGATCAAAAAATCAAAAAATTATATACTTAATATTAAATTTCATATGATAATTATGATATTAGGCTTTTTCTATTTAAAGCTAGAAAGAGATGACAAATCATGGCCAATATGTCTTGAACAAACAAGCTGGGTTTTTTAAAGTAATTCACATTAAATTATCCTCCATGCAAGTGCTCAGCTAATTGATAATTTTAAAAGAGAGGTAAATGTCACATGAACTATTACCTCTGTTCCTGACAAAACTGAAAATGGAGAATTGGCCTGTATTTATGCAAAAAGTGGGCTTCCTAAAACCATGCCCCAGAGTCATACAATCAGACACAAACAACACTGGTCTGAGACTATTTTCTGGCCTGTTCCTATAAAACCCGTAACAAGAACAGGAGAGAATATATGCTCTCTGTAAGCAGACTGTTCCCAAGAGAAAAAGGAAAACCAAAAAATTTGCTACGTAAGCTTGCTTCCTTTTCCTGACGAATAGAGCAGAAGTGGGAGTAGAAAGAGGTCAAGAACATGATTCCAGTATAGCACCGTCCCCATGAGAGGAAACATTGGAGGAAAGAAAAGGCATCCTATTTATCAAAATCCTATAACATTTAAATCTAGATTTGTATTAAATTAAAGAACTCTATTGCACACAGGACTCCATGATTTAGTGTTCAAAATAATACTTTGCTTAAACTGAAAGTTGATTTCATGGCAGTAAGAATTAGTAATTTTTACAGAATTCATGTTAAACTGAGACCAAAGGCAAAAGAGATGTGGCAAACACAGATGGCTGCCTACTGAGTATCTAATCTACTTTCTAAAAATAGAATACTAATTTTATTCAGGGCGACAGTATGCTTAGTCTAAAATTTTCTTTTCCAGGCTCTCTTGTGGTTAGAAGGTGGTCATGTGATATAGTAGAGACCCACTAGATTTAGATAGAAGTTCATTAGGTACAGCTTCTAATAAAGCAATTTATTCCTAATGAAAATTGATAGACCTAGCTGGCATATACATTTCATACTTTGTCCTTCCATCTTCTTGACTGTAATATGGTCCTGCTGCCTATAACTAAACAGCCTTATTTTAACCTTGAGTTTGAGAGGCACACACTGTGGGTGGCAGGGCATTAAGCAAAAGGAGCATATATGTCTCTGTTGACTTCCTTGAGCAGTTATATCATCCTTGAGCTATCTACCTCCTGACTTCCTTTTACATGAGAAAAACATAAACTCCTTCTTAATTTAAGCACTATGGTTATGTTTACATAGCTAAACACAATGCTGAGACGACCAGAGACAGACTCGTCTTAAGTGAAAATTCTAAGGCCTGTAGGATCTTAAATGACCTGGCTGGTATTTTAGTAGAAGATAAACATAAAGTAAAGAAAATGATACCATAGGTGAAAAAGGTCTAGGAACAAAATATATGTGTAGGCTGTCAAATGAAGTATAAGTCAAGGGAGAGTGATTTCAAACAAAGAGACAGAAGAATATAGCACAGGTCATTGTTCTTTATCCAGGGGATGCTGGAGTCCATTGTGACTATCTTCTGTGAGTTCTGTGTTTGGTGATGTTGCATTAGCAGCTTAAATTCAGCTTATATGTCAGTCATGGAATACTGACAACTATAGAAATGACTAAATGCTAGAAATCAGGTCATTTTTCCTTGGGGGAGCTGATTGTCAAGTATTTACCGGCATACCACTGCTTATATATCCCACTGCTCAGATAAACAACAGCATTGGAAAGAAAATGCAATGCTTAGACAAACATCTAACACTCTTCATCCACAGACAGCAATTTATTAGCTCAAAGAAAATCTATTTAGCAGGAACTCTTGTCACTTTTTGAGAAAGAAAGAGAGTATAGGAGAAAGGAAGAATTATTTCTCCATCATTGTAACTATCAAGTTAATTTTACATTTCAAAAGAACTAAATGTAGAAAAACATTTTAGGTTTTAATTTAGCGACACTTGAAAATCTCTGAAATTCTTTGAATGTCATCTACTCCCGTCCCACACACTTTTGAGTTGCATATTGTGACAGAGTTTAAGTCTATATATGAAATCAAAACGTGAGAGAGCTTTAAAAAAAAAACCTTTGTGAATATGATTTCAAAAATCCAATGGCCAGTGCAATAATTATAAGCAGGGAAAGACCGTTTCAAAATGTATTTAAAGTTCTCCAGTGTATCACACATAGGAAAAAAAGAGAAGGGGGTAGGGGGCCTAAAACAATCACCACTAGATGACACTAGATTACATAACTGAATTGACATTTTGAAGTATGCAAAACAAAAAACTATTATTCTAGATATTCTTTATTATACAAAATCCCCTTTATTCTTTTTACATATTGTAATTATTTATACCACTCTTCTGTGCACAAAGAATCCAAGTAGCACAAAAATTAAGATATAGAAAACAGTTAATAAAATAGAAACAGAAAATTGGTTTCAAAATCAGGAGTGACAGAAGCTAAAAATGAAAGTTGAAAGAAAATGGAAAAGGACTTACAAAAACATGCCAAGTACATTTAACTTTTATTCTGTAGATAAAAGTATATCATCTTGTGTTCTGTATCAGCAAGGACTCTGGCTGCAATAGGTCTGTTTAACCAAGGAACCAGGATCAAGTCTAGTGCCAAGATCAATGATGCAAGTACTAAATTATAAGTTCCTGAACAAAAGCAGTGGAAAGGATGAAACAAAATAAAATCCATTTAGGATGTTAACTACATGGAAATTTAGAGGTAGGCGGTAAGAAAATATAAATAAAAGTGTCTATTTTTTTCTTGATGGATTAAATGAATAAGATTTGAAATAGAGGAAAAGGAACAGGTTTGTAGGAAAATATATATTCTATTACCCAATTAATAAATGATTTCATAAATGACACTAAATAGTAAAGAATTTGACAGTGTTTCTTCATCATGACAAAAGAAAAGGTGTACTTACTAACCAACATGAATATTTTTGTCTACTAGACAGATTATTTTTCCACAATGAGTATGAGAGCTTGAAGATATAATGCCTTAAATTAATATGTATGGTAAAGAGTATTATATTTATTATTATTGGAGTCATGTGGAGGTGGTGGTGGTGGTGGTAACAGTGATAGTGAGAGTGGTTTAAACTGAGCATTTCACAGGTAGGATTGCAGTCACTTTACACAAATCCACTCATTCATTTTTCAAAATAATCTATGAAGCAGCTACTATTATCATTATCCTCATTTTCCAGATATATAAACTGAATACAAAGTTATTATTTACCTTACCTAAAATCACATAGCTGGTAAACAGCAAAGGAGAAATTTGAAACTAGTCAAAGAAAATAAATGCCCTACCCATTATCATCTGGTAGCTTGCCTAGTTGTTACCAGTTGGGCACTAGTCTCCCCCCTGGTAAACAAAAACAGTTTCATATAATATCAAGGATTCACTATGACTATTATGGAACAAGGCAAAACCAATACCAACCACTCCATCATGTCTGAATAGAGATAAAAGCAAAAACATTATGCAACTAAATGTCCCTTCCCCTAGCTGCCATAAGTGACCATCATTTCTCTAGCAGCGACTCTGCTGCTGTTCTGTTCCTCCCTCTTAGATAAAATTAAGACACTCAAAAATGTGATACTCAAACTTAAGATACTTAAAAATTAAGGTACTCAAACTTCCCCCACTTCCGAATAGCATCAATTCAACATAAACCCCCAATTTTGAACTCTTCCCCAAATCACCTGTTACAAGCGCAATTTGTACAGCATGTTTCCCTTAACCCCTTCTGAGACACCCTCACAATACAGAGACACTCAATTGGCTATAGCAACTTTAACTAGAGAAGTGTTCCTGGTTGTGTTTGGCTAGTGACACCAACACTAGCTTTTCAGGCTCCCAGGCTTATTATTATACTCCTAAACATTAGGCTATATGTGACCACTCCTTATACATGAAATGCACAAACATTAGGCTATATGTGACCACTCCTTATACATGAAATGCACATATCAATCTTGAGCCAAATAAAGAGCTGGGTAAATACATTAAAAAAAGCTAAAAATAAATAGATTTGGTTTAAAAAAAAAAAAAAGTATTTGCAGTTAAATGCTTTCCTTAACCTTATGCCAAAATAATAATGACAATGCATCAAATGTCACCTATGTTACCTTAGTTTTTTCTATGTCTTATTCTAAAATAGGACTATACTATATTCATACATACTTATAGAGAATGAAAATCTGATATATAGTTTAACAAAATTATAGGAAAATATAGTCACAGTTTCCTCATGAATTCTATCAACTAAACATATTAAATAGATTTAAATAAATATTTTTCATATTCAAATATGTGATAGTTTTATAAAGAAAAAACTAAAATCTATATACAACCTTAATTTATGCATACTTAATTTGAATAATATTGTCTAAAACCATGAATAAAATGAATCAAACTTGTTTTGAAAGATGTATTCAATTTTAATGCATAGGAATTTATTCATGCAGTTATCATTAATGAAGACTACTAAATACATATCCCTAACTTCCGGAATTTTTTTTAAAGATGCCACACAGAATCATAATCTTTTTATAGCTTATGTAAACAATTTTTTTTTTTTTTTTTTTTTTTTTTGCAGTTTTGGCTGGGGCCGGCACCCTACTCCTTGACCCACAGGCGCCACCCCCAAAATTTTTTTTACTGTTCAGAGTGATAAAATAAGAATGGGAAAGCAAGCATCATTGTACTCAATATTAATATGAAACTAGTAAATGAACAACTACACACCCACACAAGCAAAAAATACAATAAATTCAAGTAGGAGGGAAGGGGGAAAGGGAGGAAAGGGAATTTGGTAACATCTCACCTAATGGGTACAAGGTAGGGGTATATGGCACAACTCCTGGGTAAAGGACTCAACTACAACTTAGCAAATGCAAACAGTATCATCTAATCATTTGTACCCATATCTTAATCAGAAATTATAAAGTAATTAATTAAAATTTTTAAGCAATAAGAAATCCAAAAAGTAAATAATTTACATTTTTTTAAATGATAAAGACAGAAGCAGGGAAAAGACCAAATTGAAAAGTTCATTCTGAGCTGGTCAAAAGAATATGATTTCAAAAAAATGATTATTTCTAGTTCTTCAATTTACAATTTTAATTATCACTGATAAGACAGTGTTTCAAATAAAAATTTCATAATGCTAGAAATCTGGCTAAATTAATTATATGTATGTATATCAATACACTAGACATAGTTCCTTATGTTGACCACCTCCACCTCTGTATGTTGATTAGTTTGTTACAGTCCCTTGGGTGATCAAACTTACAGAAGTTCTACTGCATTTGTATAATGACACGAAGGTGTAAAGGCATAGACTCATTCTGAAAACCTCTGAGATTTAATTAACAGCTTCATTCTTGGAGAAGCTCTTATATGTAGGTCTGAATTCCACATTAAACAATATTATCAAAATATTGACTTAATAAAATCCAAGTCACTTTAGTCCTGGTTGGTGTGGTCAATATTTTTTAGGTCAGAATAGCACTCACCACATTTTGAATGTCTTCATTGTTTACAAAAACTTGTGCCAAGAGTTTAGAAGACAAAACAAGAAATTTCAAAATAGTTTTTTAATGATGAACATTACGTGGCATTTTGAAGCATGGGAATAAACTTCTAAGGAAATTTTAATGACTACATGAAAAAAAGAAGGTGGTGTGTTCATGGAAAGCTTACAAATTTAAAACAAAAATATTAATTTGGCTAAAATAAAGTTATGAAATTTGTTATTTGAGTTCTAAAGAACATCCATATAGACTGGAGGAAAAATGATATAATTGAAACATGTGTAAGAGAAAGTTGAAATGGATGCTAAATTCATTTGAATTATTCCAGTAATGCAATTTTCCAATGTTAGAAAATGATATTTAAAAATTTAAAGACTGAAATACTATTCCACTTTAATCACAATTTAAAGAAAATATCCAAAGTCTGGTTAAAAGAAAGAATAGTACTTCTGTTAATGAGAGAAAAAGCACTAGTCTTCTATTTCTTTCTCCTTTTTAAGCAAAGATTCTTTGTGATAGTGAACATAAAGAATTTAAGACATCCCTTAAAAACATCAAGAGATCAGGAATTGGAGGTAAATCATTTGAAACATAAAAACTGATATTGAAAAGCTACATTCACAAAAGCAAGCTCAAATTTCTCACTAAAAATTTAAAACAGTTAGGAAAACCTAAACAAATTCATGAGACTTTGTGTTTTATTTTTCTTATAATTATATAATAAATAAAAATATTAATACCATAATAAAAATTGTTACCAAGCTACATATAAACATGTCCAAATCACATTAGTTCACTTCAGTATACTACATATATTAACATTTTCTATATGTGCTATGACAATAAATACTTTGGGAAGCACTAAGCTTTACAGTTGTTTAAGAAATTATAGCAGGGTCAGCATAAATACATTTGGAAAATAGAGTTCAAATCATATGCCTTATTGGTGATGAGAAAGACCATCATTTATTTATGACAGATAGCAGATTTTTAAAATTAATGTCCCTCAAGGAGTATGTTTTCCTTTTCAAAAATAACTTACTCACAAGAAATAGTATAATAGAATATTTAATCACACAGCCATAAACTCTAGAGTCAGGCACACTTGGTTGTCAATCTTGCTGCATGACTATTAGTTGTGTGACTTCAGTTTACTGATCTATTACTGGGAATCAAAAAATAACAAAAATGAAGTGAGATGATATATGTACAGTGCTTAACACAATGCCTAGCACACAGCAAGTACACATTAATGGAAACCATTATTTTTTAATAATTCTTCTCAGTAGGAAAGTAAAGGTCACAAAGTATAAAAAGCAAGTCTCCCTTCTTTTATTTGACCCCAGAAGAAATACTGAATAAGAAAATTTGTCAAACTTTATTTTCCAGATCTTTTTCTGTAATCCAAGTTTACCACCTAGTACACACTTTCCCTAAACCCCAAAATGCCTAACAATAACAATGGCTGTTAAATTGTGCATGGTGATTCACTGCACTATCTCACTTAATTCTCACAAACAACATGGTTCTATACCAAACATTTAAAGAAGAACTAACACCTATACTACTAAACCTCTTCCAAAATATAGAAAAAGAAGGAATATTACCCAACACATTCTATGAAGCAAATATCACCCAAACCAAGGAAAGACCCAACAAGAAAAGAAAATTATAGACCAACATCACTAATGAATATAGATGCTAAAATACTCAATACGATCCTAACAAACAGAATCCAACAACACATCAAAAAAATTATACACCATGACCAAGTCGGATTTATCCCAGGCTCTCAAGGCTGGTTCAATATACGTAAATCTATAAATGTAATTCAACACATAAACAAACTTAAAAATAA
>CAUYPK010106631.1:0-25994 GCA_963574355.1 Loris lydekkerianus
GGATTGTTGGCTTTTTTCATGTGGATTAATTTGAGTTCTCTATAGATCCTAGTTATCAAGCTTTTGTCTGATTCAAAATATGCAAATATCCTTTCCCATTGTGTAGGTTGTCTCTTTGCTTTGGTTGTTGTCTCCTTAGCTTTACAGAAGCTTTTCAGTTTAATGAAGTCCCATTTGTTTATTTTTGTTGTTACAATTGCCATGACAGTCTTCTTCATGAAGGCTTTCCCCAGGCCAATATCTTCTAGTGCTTTTCCTGCTTTCCTTGAGGATTTTTATTGTTTCATGCCTTAAATTTAAGTCCTTTATCCATCCTGGATCAATTTTTGTGAGTGGGGAAAGGTATGGGTACAGTTTCAGTCTTTTATGTGTGGATATCCAGTTCTCCCAAGACCATTTATCGAATAGGGAGTCTTTCCCCCAAGATATGTTCGTGTTTGGTTTATCAAAGATTAGGTGGTTGTAAAATGTTATTTGACTTCCCGGTTTTCTATTCAATTCCAAGTGTCTATGTCTCTATTTTTGTGTCAGTACCATGCTGTATTGACAACTATGGCTTTGTAGTACAGCCTAAAATCTGGTATGGTGAGGTCCCCGGCTTTATTTTTATTACTAAGAACTGCCTTAGCTATATGGGTTTTTTTCTGGTTCCATACAAAATGAAGAATCATTTTTTTCCATTTGAAAGTATGATGTTGGTATTTTAATAGGAATGGCATTGAATAGGTAGATTGCTTTGGGAAGTATAGACATTTTAACAATGTTGATTCTCCCCAGTCATGAGCATGGTATGTTCTTCCATTTGTTAATATCCTCTGCTATTTTATTTCTGAGGATTTTATAATTTTCTTTGTAGAGGTCCTTCACCTCCTTTGTTAGATATATTCCTAGGTATTTCATTTTCTTTGAATCTATGGGGAAGGCAAATGTGTCCTTAATTAGCTTCTCATCTTGATTATTATTGGTGTATACAAAGGCTACTGACTTTTAGACATTGATTTTATATCCTGAGACATTACTGTATTTTTTTATGACTTCCAGGAGTCTTGAGGTTGAGTTTTGGGGATACTCTAAGTCTAAGATCATGTAAACAGCAAAGACGGAGAGTTTGACCTCCTCAGCTCCCATTTGGATTCCCTTCATTTCCTTGCCTTGCCCAAGTGCATTGGCTAGAACTTCCAACACTATGTTGAATAGTAAAGGTGACAGAGGACAACCTTGTCTGGTTCCAGTTCTAAGAGGAAAAGCTTTCAGTTTTACTCCATTCCATAAAATATTAGCTGTGGGTCTGTCATAGATAGATTCAATCAGTTTCAGAAATGTGCCACCTATGCCTATACTCTTCAGTGTTCTAATTAGAAAAGGATGCTAGATTTTATCAAATGTTTTTTCTGCATCTATTGAGAGCATCAAATGATCTTTATTTTTGCTTCTGTTAATATGGTGGATAAGTTTATGGACTTGCATATGTTAAGCCAGTCTTGTATCCCTGGAATGAAACCTACTTGATAATGATGTATGACTTTTTGATGATAAACTGTAATTTATTGGCTAGGATTTTGTTGACAATTTTTGCATCTATATTCATTAAGGGAAGTGGTCTGAAATTCTCTTTTTTAGTGAGGTCTTTTCATGGTTTTGGTATCAGGTTGATGTTTGCTTCATAGAACACATTGGGGAAGATTCCTTCCTCCCTAACTTTTTGGAATAATTTCTGCAGTATGGGAATAACCTCTTCCTTGAAGGTTTGATAGAATTCTGGTGTGAAGGCATCTGGACCAGAGCATTTTTTTGTTAAAAGCTTTTTTATTGTTTCTTTAATCTCAGTGCTTGAAATTGGTCTGTTCAGGAGCTCTATTTCTTCCTGATTAAGTCTAGGGAGAGGGTACAATTCCAAATATTGATCCATTTCCTTCACATTGTCAAATTTCTGGGCATAGAGTTTCTGGTAGTATTCAGAGATGATATCTTGTATCTCTGTGGCATCAGTTGTTATTTCCCCTTTATCATTTCTGATTGAGGTTACTAGAGATTTTACTTTTCTATTTCTAGTTATTCTGGCCAAAGGTTTATCTATTTTATTTGTTTTTCAAAAAACCAACTACTTATTTCATTAATTTTCTGAATGATTCTTTTGTTTTCAATTTCATTGATCTCTAATTTGATTTTGGATATTTCTTTTCTTCTGGGTTCAAGCTTAGAGTGTTCTTCTTTTTCCAATTCCATAAGATGGCTTGTG
This sequence comes from Loris lydekkerianus, assembly GCA_963574355.1. Lineage (NCBI taxonomy): Eukaryota > Metazoa > Chordata > Mammalia > Primates > Lorisidae > Loris > Loris lydekkerianus. The sequence continues at coordinate 2,240 of CAUYPK010106631.1, forward strand.
AGTTTGTTGATGTACCCTCTCTCTCTCTGTTTTTCAAATGTAGGCATCTAAAACAATAAATTTTCCTCTCAAAACTTCTTTTGCAATATCCCATAGGTTTTTGTATCTTGTGTGTTCATGGTTGTTATGCTTAAGGAAGTTAATGATTTCCTGTTTTATTTCTTCCTGCACCCATCTGTCATTCAACAGAGGTTGTTCAGTTTCCATGCGTTTGTGTGTGGTTGAAAGTTTTTGTTAGAGTTGAGTTCCACCTTTAGTGCCTTATGGTCTGAGAAGACACAAGGTAAAATTTCAATTCTTTTGATTCTTTTGAGATTTGTTTTGTGGCCTAGGATATGATCAATTTTGGAGAATGTTCCATGGGGTGATGAGAAAAATGTATATTCTTTATCTTTGGGATAGAGTGTTCTATATATGTCTATCAAGCACAGTTGTTCTAGGGTCTCATTTAAATATCTTTTATCTGTTTCCTTGCTCTAATGTTTATTTCACTTCCTTCTGGTCTTAAGTTTCCATGCCTGTGGATAGGGTTTCAATGAGTCCTTTTGGTACAGGACCAGAAGGATGAGAAGGTTGAAGAGCAAGAAGCAATAAAAGGAAGAAAGAAAAAAAAAAAAAGAAAGAAAGAAAGAAAGAAAAGAAAAAAAAGAAAGGAGAAGGGGTGGGTAAAAGGGAATATTGAAAAAAGAAGAGAGGCACAGAAAGAGGGAGACAGAGCAATATAGGTGTACAGTAGAGTACTTTGACACAACCTTTAAAAAAAACCCAACCTCTGGGGGTGCCAGGTTTGGTGGTTACATTGAGGTCAGCAGCTCTTTGCTAGCCTGATCAGACACAGTACCCCACCTCCACCAAGTACAAAGGAAAGACAAAAATGTTATAAATGAAACCAAAACAAGCAAACAGAAAACTTTACAGGATAAAATTGGGGGGAAAACCAAATAATAGGGGTAGAAACACTAGCAAAAATGAAGTTCTAATGATTGAAAAAGGCAACAATGGAAAATTGTATTTAAATTAGAAAAATGGAGAAAGAAAAGAAAGAAAAAGAAGAAGAGAAAAACCTAGTGGGAAAAGGTTGAAATTAAAAAACAAAACAAAAAACCCCCAAAGATTATATATATACATATATATATATATGTGTGTGTGTGTGTATATATATATATATATATATATATATATATATATATATCTTGTTAAATATTATCTGAAGAACAGGTGATCTTGTGGGGTATGAGATGTTAAGCACAATGCTGATACAACTGGAGGCCTCTGCTGATTTCTCAAACCCCACAAGGTAGAGACCTAAATCTCTCCTCAGCCCTCTTAAAAGGCACTTTAAACTTCTAAACTTGGCTAAGCAGAAGCTTTCCCAGGAAAGTGCTTGTTGCTGGGATCACTGCTGGCTATCCACTTACCCAGTGTGCAAAAACCAGTCTCACTCTGCCCCTGAGGGTTAAAGCTGTAAGTCGGCTCAGTCCCCATCTTTAGGCTGCTGAGTCACTAGATTACTAGCTCCAGCCTGATCCTTGCTCTGAGACCCTGAGAGCGGGAGCTTGCCGGGACAGTTGTCTCACAATGGCTTCATGTGGCCCACAGCCAAACACTATTAGCTCCAACCAACTCAGTGGCTCAGTCTGGGGCCCTAGACAACACCCAAAGTTGTCCACACTCCTGCCCAAGCTCTCCCAAGGCAGTTCAACTGAGTACCAAGTCCAAAAACACCAAAACAGCTCACAGGTATGGCTTTCCAATTTGTAGTCTCACTGCTTCTGTACTTACAGCTATTGGTGGGATCAGACTGAACGAACACATGCAACCACTTGCCAGTTTTCCACTGCTTTTGTCCTTCTCTTAGGGTCTAGAAGTCTCTCACTGACTCCCTGTGTCATCAAAGGGATGATTGTAGGCAGATCCCACCAGCCAGAGATGCCTGGAGTCTTGACTCCCCAGACTCACCTTGCCCAGTTGCAAGGAAGCTATTATTCGGCCGCCATCAATATTGATTATTATTATTAACACACATTGTTCTTGAAAAGAGGCAGAAAGGAATTAAGTACTTCCAGCTAGAAAGTTGGAGATTCACAATGGGAAACCCCACAGTACTAAAAATTATTGATTTAGTTTTCTTATTCTTCATTAAGAAGGTCTAACACTTTCCTACCATGGATCCCTGTGGAGAAAGTACCCAGAAAATCAGGATGTCTATTGAACCAATTAACAGAGACACAGCAGATAACTAGGCAACCAGAGTGTTACCAAGAAAGCTATTAAAAGGAATAATTTGAAAAACTAAATAATGCCAAAATAACTTTTCTGATAAATTCTTTCTCAACACTCAGATATTTTATACCTGTATCACATCCGGGATGGATATTTCATGAATGAATTCTCTCCCTGGTACCTATGGAGCAGATATTTTATATTGGTTACAATGAAAGCCTTATGCTCTGAGGCAGATGTGCTCTAGTAACTGTCACAGTTCTGGATGGGCCACTCAGCTCCCTTTCTCTGTGTCCCAGGGCAGACTTGGGCCCTTCTCCTCTCTTATGTCTCAGACACAGCCTTTTCCCTGAAAGCTGCTCACTCTACATTCAGCAGCATTCTCCAGGCAGTGGATGAACTTCAAGTAACTAACAAACTTGGCCAAAGTTGAAATAGATGTTTTATAATTATCTCTTCATGAAACACTGAGTACATTTACAAATCAGCTATCAGGAACATTTCTGGCCATTTTATGTTTCCTAAGCTATAAATAAACATGAAAACTAACTCTAATGGGGTAACTGAGCTATATCTGAAATAGATTAATAATAAAAGACCTTCTTCTCCCAGATTTCCTTGTTTCTCCACCTGGCCAAAAACTTCTCCCTGACTTCTCTTAAAGGTATAGGTTGCATTTATAGCAGGTCTTTACAAGAACTGTTCACTTGAGCAATGTGCCAGTGACTTTTGTAAAGTAGTGACCTGTAAGTCACTACTCAAGACCTTACATGAGGATCAAGCCAGAAATTTTTCATTTCAAATTTAGTCCCAGAAATATTTCATCTCTAAGGAAGAGTTTTCATTCAGAATATGGAAGCTGTGTAACATGTTTCTTTTTTGCATTAGTCACCAGGAACTTTATATTCAATTTAATACCCAAATCAGGCAATAAGTTTATTTCAGCACTTGTTACATCTATTTGAATACTGCAGACTGATTCAGCAGTTATCAACCATAACTGTACATTATAATCTTCTGTTTCAAAAATGTCTGATGTCTAGGATGGACTCCATCCTAGATCTAAAGGTGGGGCCAGGTATTGGATATTTCAAATGCTCTCCAAGGAGATTGGAATGTGAAGGGAGAGTCATAAACCTTTTCTATTGATGCTATAAATTTGTTTTGTTTTAATTTCAGTTGGCTTATGGGTACACTGATTTATTTACCCTAACTCAAGTTCTTTTGGAAAAAAAAAAGAATCATAATACGTATATGCATAAACCATAAATCTTATAATAGTGAACAGCACCTAACTAGCCTTTCTCAATCAAGGCTGTTTGTCAGCATCATTTGGGAAGCTGCTAAAAATCCTGATGTCTAGACCATACCCCAACTAATTAAATCATAATCTGGGAGGATTAGAATGAGGCATTGATCAGGTGATTTCATTGTACAGCCCAGATTGAAAATTATTGCCCACATTCCCTCCCCACTTCTTATCAATGTCTTAAAATAAGCACGATTCATGGGAAAAAAAATACTAAACAAGTCAGGGTTATGTTTTGTTCTTGCAAGCCCTCTTCTCCCATAGCTATCTATCACCTCCATCAAGTATTGTGATACTTCAAGCCTACCCAGGGTCACTTGCCATCCTCATTCCCTTATCATGAAATGTTCTCCAAACGCACAGAAACTGCTCGTTCTTCCAGCCTCTCCAAGTCTAACTAGCTAAGTGCAAGGACACTCACATACAGGAAAATCTTGTTTGTTTTTTGCTAAATTAAAAAATCACAATACAATTTCCTCTCTTTTTTCCTATATTTTCTCCCTTTCTGATATATTCTAAGGGAGGTTCTTGAACAACTCTTCTAGCCTACTAAGCTTTAATTGGCTGATCAATTTCACTATTCAGTTTATTTATTGACTTATCAGTTCTTCACTCAAAATTTTTAATTGCCTCATAGATCAATGTACATCAAATTTATATTAATAATTATCAATGCTGTTTGACACTCTAAAACTAATATTGGCCCAATTGTACATGTTTTCTTTGAAATTTATAACTATGGCAAAACATCTACCTTGAACAACTAATTGCTCTTCAAACTCTACTATCACACAATGCAGTAATTTGCCATTGCTTTTATAAAAACAAAACACAAATTGGTGTTTGCCTGGGAGCTAAAGTGAGTGTGGCTATACAAGGGCAACATCAGGATCTTTCTGGTGACAGTGATGTCCTGTATCTTGATGGTATCAATGTCAATATCTGGTTGTAATATTGTACTGTTTTCCAAGATGTTACCATTGAGGGAAACTGGGTAAAGGGTCAGAGGTTCTCTCTATATTGTTTCTCACAAATGCATCTGACTCGACACCTATCTCAAAATAAAAAGTTTTTTTGTAGAATATAAATGTCTTAACACAATAACTAAGAAAATGCCAGGAAGGCTATGTTAACCAGTGTGATGAAAATGTGTCAAACTGTCTATACAACCAGTGTATGGTGCCCCATGATCGCATTAATGTACACAGCTATGATTTAATAATAAAATAATAATAATAATAATAAAAGTTTTTAAAAATCATTCCCTTGTCTTACTAACTCCTGCCTGGATTAACCAGTTTACTCCCACCCTCACTTGAGCCTCTCTTCCCCTTTACTCTGCACACTTTAACAATGCTCCATTTCATCTCAAAGAAATTACACGTATTATTACCTCTATCCTAAATGGGGACAAAAATCCCCACCTCATCAACCATTTTGCTCTCCTTTTCACATCATATCTTCCAGACAGGGAGCCATTGCCCCATATTGCAGGTAGCTAAATCAGGATTTCCAACATCCATCACATGGGCCGACAGCTAAAAATGTGACTGCCTTATGGTCATTTTCCCTTGACAGCCTATGTCCGTTCCTCATATTTCAACCATTGTTTCTATTATACTTTTCTTCTGTTTCTTCCTCACTCTTTTGTTTATATTTTTACTAAATGCACATTGATGTCCTTAATAGTGCCAGCTATTTCTTTGAGACACTGATCAGTTTTTCTTCATTATTTTTATCCATGTTCTTCAGATTACATAATTTCGACAGATTTATTTTCTAGTTAGCTGATTCTTCTGCCAGCTCAGATCTACCACCAAGCCATTCTAATAAAGTTTTCATTTTGGTTATTGTACTTTTCAACTTTAAAATTTTCATCTGGACTTTAACATTCTCTTTATTGTTATTCTCTGTTTGATAAGACATGGTTATCTTATCCACTTTTACATGTTTAAGTATCTTATCCATCTTTGCATGTTTAATTCTTTGATCATTCTTCTAATAGCTACTTAGGAAATTTTTGTCTGCTAAGTCCAACATCTGAGCATTCTCACAAGCAGTTTCTGTTGCTTGACTTTTTTCCTGTGTATGACGATTTTGTATACTGTAGTATAGCAAAAATGGGTACTGGTACCCTCAGGCTTATTATTGGTGTTGTTTGCTCATTAAATTGTTTATTCATGTGCCTATAATATTTTAATAAAGTTTACTTTCCTCACAATATGAAGCCTCATGCATTGACCATCAGAGTGCATGGCCCTAGGCATAGCTCTATCACCCTGGGATGACAGTGGTTTGGGCTGGGCTCTTTTTGATTGTCTTCCCTGCTGACCTCTTCGGTAAGCTGTTTGTCTTTGTTAGTATTATACCCATCAGTTAGGCTCCACTATTTGATGACTGATTGCTCTCATGTTTAGACTACTTGTTAGGGCCTAAGTTTATCTACAGTTTGATCCAATGACATTCAAGCTATTGTGTAAATGTAATTACTGATGCCAGTTTTTGTGGTTTGCTTTACCTTCAGGAGAGGTCTTCTTCTTTGTCTTCTTTCTCTGGTTCTTTCTGACAAAGTAAAGAGCCTACAGTTTATCATGTTGCTTTCATGGAGCCACTAGCCTCCTCTTCATTACTTAGCACCAAATTTTTTAAAAGTACCTGTAGACTTGAATTTTCCCATACTCCATTATAAATAAATCAGTTCCTTTGGGGAAATTGTCTATGCTCTCTTTTCTTATGGGCTGCTCCTCTGCCTAGGCAAAATCTCTCAACCATTGGAGCTGAGGTAAGGATACTGTCTGCTGCTTTCAAAGTGACTGCTTTGTGATCAGGGCACTGGGCAAGGACTGATATCTCTGGTCTTCTCAGTTTGCCTCTTCTTGTCCAGATCCTCTATCCTATGAGCAAGCTAGCCCCAAGGCAATAGGATCTGATGCTTACTGTGTCTGATTTAGATCCCATGAGCTGGATTTGGGAAGGTTAGACTCTCTCAGCCACTCCTACCTGGAATTCTCATCACTGAAACACAGATCTGGGGGAAATGAAAAATACTGATGGCTTACTCATCAGAAATTACTATATCTCCAACCTGGGAAATGGAGGAAAGGGGACAGTATGGAGCCCTGTCTTTTTGGCTAGGTATAGCCACCCAGAGTGGAGCTTCTTGTCATGATGAGCTGGTGGAGAAGAGAGAAGAGGAAAAGGACATAGTTCAAGTGCCACAGACTTTGCTTTTTTCCTGAGATAGAGTTTCTTCATTTTCTGTATGCCTTTAAGAAGACCATTTCCAGATGCCACCAATTATGTTTGTATCCCAGAGGAGCTGGACTGAAGTCCCCCTAATACTGCCATTACAGAAAACATTCAAGCTAGAACTATCTTGATTCATTAGAGAAGTTGTAGAATTGTGATTCTCAGAAAAGACTTAAGTTCTTAAAACTTTTCCTTCCCTGAAGCTTCTTAGACTTGTATATAAATCCCCAGGAACTTTAATACTATAAAATACACCAAGAATATGATCCACTATCATGATCCAGTGCAGTGAAGGGGAGTGAACCAGAGTGGAATTGGTGGGGACGGAGAAAAATACTGCATAAGAGAAGAGATGGAAACGAAGGATGGAATCGGGAGATCTGACTGAGCTGATGGCTGCAGACAGCACCAAAGCACAAAACCAGCTTTATTTTAAAGCATCTGTACAGGGTTGTCCAGGGAGAGGCAGCATAGACAATATGGGGAAATAGCATAAACAAAAGACATAGTGTTGGTCTTATGGTACAATAGGAAAATATAAATAACTTTAACAAAGACAAACCATCTTTTTAATGGCTTCTACTCAACTTTGTTAACATATGACAAGAAGCAAGAAGGGAAAGATCAGGATGATCCCAAGATAGTTAACAAAACAAAGGAAGAACATTGTGATGTAGTGGTTACTATTAATACTTAACTTGTTAGTTTGACAAGGAGAAAGAAGGGAGAGATCTCAAGGATCTCTGCATAGTTAACTAGACAAAGAAAGGGCTATATAAATTCTGGCAGAGGTAGTATGAAGAAAGGAATATGGCTGTTTGGGGAAGGGAGGAGAAGCAGTTCATTCTCTGAATGTTCCCCGGGTTGTGAGGACCCTGCCAATCTCACAGCCCACTTGCCACACACCACGTAGCAGGGCCCTACAACTTTTGTCAAACCAAAAGTAAGTATATTTTTCTGTCAACTCTCATTGTATCTATACAACCCCAAATTTATATTCTCTTTGTAACAAGAAAACCTGACAAGTAACTTGGGGTTGTCACCACTAACCATAAACTGGCAGGCAATAACTAAACTGCAGTTTTTGTTGCTTAATTTTTTTCTCGGGTTCCACATTATCAGTCATGCACTGTGTTTGTCCTACAATGTTGGTTTAATATCATTTTTTCCACCCAGAATGTAAGTGCCATCGGGGCAGGAACAATTTTGTCCCTGGACCCTATCACAGAATGAGATACGTGATATGTGCCCAATGAAGGCCAAATCAATGAACAGACATGAGAGTAAGAATTGGTGTTGGGATGCTGATGCACTTGGTACTTTGAGGGAACTGATAATCCTCTTAGTGAACATTTAATCTGAAAGTAGCTTGAAGACTAGGCCATCCTAGGAACAAATGCATTCAAAATAGTTATCAAGAGTTTGACCCATTATGTGCCTCTGTTTTCTTCATCTATCCTCTCTCCATTCTCTATTCCCTCCTCTTCCCTCCAAATGAAATCAAACTATCTGTTGTCAAGTTAGTATCAAGGTTAATCTTGGAAACAAAAACAATGTTCCACCACAGGAGCCTGGAAAGAAAAAGGAAAACTCATCCACTTGCCTTGGTGATAGTGTGACTCTTAGGGATGGATTTTGCATTTAATAAATTTAACTATTTATAAACCATCTCATGGATGAATTAATTTCTTTTCATCATGAACTCCTGCTTCATTCACATGGCAGGACCCCAGACTTTGGATTGACCTAAAGTCCGAGGGTCAAGTTTATTACTATTGGGAGATTTGCTGCATCTGAATTCTGCATGCCACTCACCAACAGAACCATTTGTTTACTTTAGTAGTTTTTCCCACCTGATTGATTGCTAATTGCTTTGGTAACAAACAGCCAAATCCAGAGGGCAACTGACACAGAAGGTTATCCACACTGAGCCTATGTCTCACAATTGTTGCAATTTGGCCCTTTGTCTCTGAGAATGTAATATGGACTTTTGTTTAGGTATTATTCCAGTACTTTCTCAACACTAAGACTCACCCAAAACTCCTGATTTCATATATATACATATATAGATAGATATACATGTATCTATCTATCTATCTATATATATAATATATATATATATATATATATATATATATATATAATCTCCCTAGGGTTATTTTTATGTGATTATATTTCTTAGCATCTGAATGGGAGGAACTGGAAACCATAAAAGAAAGTAATGATTATTAAAATATTAAACAAGCAACAAAACATATAGCATATATTTTTATTATTAAATTCAGTTACCTCTAAAAATGTCAGTTTTTCCCACAAAAAAAGAAAGTAAAGATCTAGGCTCATAGGCTACCCACTTAATAAAGAAATGAAAACTTTCAAGTGAAATTGTAAAAAGAGGAATGAGAGTCAGAGAACACAAGTCAGACATCCCTGCTATGCAGTTCCTGGTGTGATGCTCAAAATAATGCTAACGTGATTGCATAGGCAACTCTTTCCTAAAGAATTATGAATCCCATTTCATTTATCTGAAATAGTTAATGTTTCAATTTTTACTTTTATACCAGTGCTACCTACAGTATTGATATAGTCAACTATTGTGATTATTTAAATCAAATATAACCATGAGTATTACCGAATTAGTTTAGGCATGTCCAGAAATGGATGACTTGCCAAAATGCCAATTCTAAATTTATAGAAACACCAATAATATCACCATTTAATGTTCACATCTAGAAAGAAAACTAAGAATTTAAAACACATAAAGAAGTTTATTGTCTATAAAGAATTTTTTCTATTGAGGAAGGTACAATAAAAGTGATTTGCCTATTTTGGAAGAATCACAAATTACTTCCAGATAAAATAGCTAGCAGAATAATTCCATCTAAAAGAGTCTCCATTACATCTTTTTGTGATTATTCTGGCACATTTAATCAGTCCAAATTCTTTCATTGCTTCTATTTCTTTCAGCTCTAAAATCTAAACAATGCTTTCTAAGTTTATGCTCCCTATAAATGTTGGTTATTTATACTCTGAAACAACCAACAAATGACAAAAAAAGTTACTGAAAATTATATTGCAAAATTTTGCTGCTGTGGAAAACCTAAGTACCTGTTAACATATAACATGTTATTTACATTAAAATTACTTTATAATCCAACTGTCTGAACTAACAACTTTACTGTTCCAGTAAACTCTTACCCAAGAAGAAAAAGTATAATTTTTTTAAAGAAACGTTCTAAAAATCCATCTGTTCAAATAATAGTTCATTAAACTATCCTTCTTCAGAGTAAATATTCATATCAAAACACTAGATTGCTGGACTAGTCTCAACCTACTTCACTGCTTAAGGCCACTTTGAAATCCCCACCTGATCAGGTCCACCGGTTCCAAACTATTTTGTAACAAATTTAACTCAATCGTAATCGGCTATCTACCCCACATTGAAAGATGTACACACACACACACACACACACCCTTTTTTGAGATAGAATCTCACTCTATTGTTCAGCCTGGACTGCCATGGCATCAGCCTACTTCTAGCAACCTCAAACTTCTGGGTTCAAGTGATCCTGCCTTGGCCTCCCTGGTAGCTGGGACTATAGATGCTCACTATGATGCCCAGCTAATTTTTTTAACTTTTTTAGTGTAGATGGGGTCTCATTCTTGCTCAGGCTGGTCTCACTTAAGCAATCCTGCTGCCCTGGGCCTCTATGCGAGGATTACTGGCATGAGCCAACACACCCTGCTTGAAAGATGTACCTTAAGCCAGAACCCCCAAATCTCATAAATATCCCACCTTATTATGAGCTGCTACAAAAACTCTCAAGGACAGAGTCTCCCTTACCAAGGTAATAAATAAATCACCTGTGCTTTATCAACAGGTTAATTTTTGTAGCCTTTTCAGGGATTCATGAAATGACACTACCAACTTTCAAATACTCCTGCTTTATGTTACAAAATGAGTATTACTGAGTATGTCCCTTATTCTCATTTATGCACAGTTTTATAATTATAACAACTCCCTACTAAATGTTTTATTGAACTAAGTAGGCAAGTCTAACAGAAACCTTAAAAAAATTACATAAAAAAATTATCTAATTACTTTTTATAAGCTATAAAGTATGCCATAAAACCATTGGAGGCTCTTTATGGTTTTAGTCTTCACTTATTTTATTCATCTTCTGTTAATAATTGTATTAAAAATTATGAAACTTCCTTGATTTTATTAACTCATCATCCTGAGCAAAAGTTCTTTTGCTCACAGAAAGTATACACAGGTGTTGGATTCACCCCATAACATAATACACAGACCAGTAAAACCTTTTGGACATTTTCTGATGTAATATAACTAGAAAAAGTCCTTATACTTCTAAAATTGAATGCTAAAAGACTTACCTAGATATTTCTATTCCACAGGTTTGCTCTTTCATGTAACCTTACTCTGAAATCACCTCAGTCTCCATTAAGGCATTTCTGGAACCCGTCTCATTAATTGGTGTTAAAACACACAGAGAACAATTTAAGTTGTCACCTATGGAAGGTGGACAGAGCAGTTCCCTTTCTCGGGTCCAGAGTTTGAGGGGCTAATAAGGAATTTCCCTTTTTCTTCTCCAAGTTCTAAACCACTTGAGAAGTAGATGCGAGCAATCAAACTCAAAAATATCAGCTCTATTATTGATAAATCTCTTGGAGAACAGGGCTTTGGGCCTATTAGTCCAGTGAACTTTGCTGGCAATGGAGATAAGTGTTAGACCTTTCATTTGTCAGATACATCCATGTGAAGTTTATAAGATCAAAGCAGCTGACCTAAAGAGCACCAGGAAAAGGAATATTGAGTCATCCTCCTTCTGAATGTTGCCCATTTTTTCCTCCCAATATCCCCAATCAGATAAGTCCCTCACCTCCCTGAGCCCTGGGTGAGGGAGTGGAGAAGACAGGCTACCAATGGAAAACTTCTCTATATACATATAAAGTCATGGGAAAGGAGAGTGTCCCCGAACATCGAATACCTATATGGTATGATTTGAGGGGTGACAAGAGGTAACTACACTGACAGTCCTACAAACTATGTCCCCTGCTATTTGGAGTAGATGCCTAAAATATCCATCATCATACATAGACTTAAAATAAGGCACTAAATTTCCAGAAATGTCCTACTCACTAGAAAATAAAAGATGCTTAAAAGATAATTTTTTTAAATGGTAAAATCATGACTCTCAAACTAAAATTAACTTACGTTAAAAATAACTTATGTTAAAAATTTTATTTAGGGCGACACCTGTGGCTCAAAGGGGTAGGGTGCTGGCCCCATATGCCAGAGGTGGCGGGTTCAAACCTAGCCCCCGGCCAAAAACTGCAAAAAAAAAAAAAAAAAAAATCTAACTAAATTAGTGAGAAAACCAGTAGAATGTTACAATGGCACTAAAAAGATTTTATGTGCCACATAAAGGTACATAGGCTAGCAAAAATATTAAAATGAATGTACAAATAGGTTCAAAATTGGTTAATATCCAAGGACAATAGACATTGATAAAAGTCATTTGTATTTTTATGGAAAAAAATACTTTAGATTAATATCACTTTTCCATAACTTAGATTTATAAATTTACTTAAAGACAAGGAAATATAGATGATCCAGAAGGGTTCACTAGACAGGATGCATATAGCAATTATTTTGTACATTTCAAAGTCTCTACAATAATCCTTGACATATCCTATTGAGAAAAACTAACTCTGAAATCACCTCCGCCTCCATTAAGGCATTTCTGGGATCTTTATCTCTTAATCTTCTTTATCTCAATCTTGTATCTCTCAATCTTCTTTAATACAATAGGCTATACTATTTTACAATTGAAAATATGACATATGAAAAAGACCTTTCATCATTTTTTATAAATCACCATCGTTTCCACAAATCCTCTGGATTCAGGTTGTGTCAATTCCTACCAGTGTCAGCTGAGATGTGTTTATCTGGCCCCAGGGAAGGGGACAGGGAGCTGAATGTGGTATTCTTTTCTGTGTCTCTATCTTCCCACAAGCAATCCTAGAAAAGATTATTTGTCTCCTCATCTTGACTCTTCCAAAAATATTGCTAAGCCTACTAACTTTATTTCCTGATTCCTCTAGAGCTTTGCTCTTGACACTCAAAACAAGAGAAAGTTCAAAAACCTCCTCTCAAAAAGCCCAGTTATTACAAATCAGAAGTCTTAGCATTCAAGATTGCTTTCTCTGCTTTGCATTCGAACTCACAAGCCTTGACTATCACTGTTTCTTGCCGTCCTGGCTACAACATTTATAACATTGTCCAAGGCAATGGCTACTTGGGTCAGGAAGGAAGAGGTTTATGTACAAGGATGTATAAGACCTATCCTAAGTACAAGATTGGATCTACATTATATATCCCACTTCTAAATCTCCAAAAATGACTAGTTTATGATGACTTTTAAAATCCAAGCCAAAAGTGTTAAGAACATGATCAATAAGCATATAGGATATTGAAAGAACCACAAAGGGAAAAAAGATATGCTAACAATTTTTTAAAACCTGAAACAAAGTCAGGTTTATGTGCACTTTTTAACTCTTGTGGCGAACATAAAGGACACAAACTATCTGCTAACGTAAAAGGGAAATGTTATCAATTTCTGTATATGTTATCTTCATCTGCTTCATTTCCCCCAGCAGAGAAAGAAAATCATTGTGCTCTCTCTGAAAAATAAGACTTAAGACCAGGGTCATTTTTCTCTTTCTAAATGTTTGGAAGCAATACCTGAATTAACCCTGCTGATGTTAATTAGACCCCAGCTTTGGTTCCAGTATCACTTAGCGGTCGTTACAATGGCAGCTGCTATGATTCACAAAAACTTTCAGATTTTGAATTGCCAGTATGTCTAAGTCATCATGGGCTAAATGGCTAAGGTAAAACAGGAAGATGAAGTTTACAGTTTAAGGGAAGAACAGCTGCTGGATGTCTTGAGAAGCAAATGGAGGACAAAACACAAACTTCTGGTGACCAGGCATGCCAAGGGCAAGAGACAAATGACTCAGTGAAATGACTCACTTCATTTTCAAGTAAACTTTGCATCTGTGGCTCCTCCACTACCGTGTTAAATATTTAAATTTTACCTTTAGTTATAGCCTAAGTCTAGACATCAAAACTTAAATTCTTTCGGCCTACTGCCGAAGTGATATTAAATGCTTACTTCCAAAAATAACTTTGTTAGTTATTTTAGTAAGTAAGACATAGATCCAGCTGCAAATCCTTTGAAAGCAAATACTCCATGGATCAAATCATCTAATTAGTTTAGACAAGCTCTAAATGCATTTTAATGGGCCAAAACTGTAAAAATCATTGGAGGTACTGTATAATTTGGGGGCGATTACGTTGCTTTGCTTATTATTTTTGCTATAAATAACAGTATTTGTAAGTACTCAGATAAGAGTTGGAACTATACACAATGTACATGGTCAAGGAATCCTCAATTTTGAATTGAAAAGAAAAAGCAGCTCGGACAGACAACTTCAAAACGTTTTTACTTTTCTATTTTGTGTTAGTTTTTTTCATTTTATCATCATTGAAAGCCTCCAAACAAGAAGAGAAAACCATGAGAAGGAGAAAGGCTAATGGAGGGGAGAAAAGTAGGAAAGTCACCCAGAGGAAGGGGACCAGCAGTTGATGAGGTGCAGTCATTGGTTGTAAGCAACAGTAACTGACTCCACCAAGCAAAAAAAACCAGAATTTACTGGAAGCATATGAGTATTCACGTATCAGTGAGTAAAGAAAGCTTAGAATGCAAGGTTTGAAAAGAACAGGAATAAGGGCGGAAACTAAGGGGTGCCTTTGTCAGGGAGGGATAGGTTAGTTATGGAGTCAGTATTAAAGATCCATAGTGGCACTGATCTGGTAGGGTTAAACAGACACAGGTACTCCTGTAGGGTGATGGCGACAGAGGAAAAGTCAAAAATAGTAAAGAACTAAGAGACACAGATACACTGCACCTATACAAAGATTGGACACAGAGGAAAAGACAGTACTAGTGGAGAACTGAGGTACATGGTACACTGCACCTACAGGTAGAATGGAGAAAGAGGAAAACACAGTACTAGTGAAGAACTGAGAGACACAGATACACTGCGCCTGTAGAAAGTCTGGAAAAAGAAGAAAAGACAGTACTAGTGGAGAACTGAGTGACGCAAGTACACTGCACCTGTAGGGAGACTGGAGACAGAGGAAAAGACAGTACTAGTGGAGAACTGAGGGACACAGGTACACTGCACCTGTAGGGAGACTAGAGACAGAGGAAAAGACAGTACTAGTGGAAAACTGAGGGACACAGGTACACTGCACCTGTAGAAAGACGGGGGAAAGAGGAAAAGACAGTACTAGTGGAGAACTGAGGGACACAGGTACACTGCACCTGTAGGGAGACGGGGGAAAGAGGAAAAGACAGTACTAGTGGAGAACTGAGGGACGCAGGTACACTGCACCTGTAGGGAAACTGGAGACAGAGGAAAAGACAGAACTAGTGGAGAACGGAAGGACACAGGTACACTGCACATACAGGGAGAATGAAGACAGAGGAAAAGACAGTACTTGTGGAGAACTGAGGGACACAGGTACACTGCACCTGTAGGGAGACTGGAGAAAGAGGAAAAGACAGTACTAGTGGAGAACGGAGGGACACAGGTACACTGCACCTGTAGGGAGAAGGGGGAAAGAGGAAAAGAAGGTACTAGTGGAGAACTGAGGGACACAGGTACACTGCACCTGTAGGGAGATGGCGGAAAAAGGAAAAGACAGTACTAGTGGACAACTGACGGACACAGGTACACTGCACCTGTAGGGAGACTGGAGACAGAGGAAAAGACAGTACTAGTTGAGAACTGAGGGACACAGGTACACTGCACCTGTAGGGAGACGGGGGAAAGAGGAAAAGACAGTACTACTGGAGAACTGAGGGACACAGGTACACTGCACATACAGGGAGACTGGAGACAGAGGAAAACACAGTACTAGTGGAGATCTGAGGGACACAGGTACACTACAACTGTAGGGAGACTGGAGAAAGAGGAAAAGATATTACAAGAGGAGAACTGAGACACACAGGTACACTGGACCTCTAGGGAGACTGGAGACAGAGGAAAAGACAGTACTAGTGGAGAACTCAGGGAAACAGGAACACTGCACCTGTAGGGAGACTGGAGACAGAGGAAAAGACAGTACTAGTGGAGAACTGTAGAACTGAGGGACACAGGTACACTGCACATCCAGGGAGACTGGAGACAGAAGAAAAGTCAGTACTAGTGGAGAACTGAGGGACACAGGTACACTGCACCTGTAGGGAGACTGGAGAAAGAGGAAAAGACAGTACTAGTGGAAAACTGAAGGACACAGGTACACTGCACATACAGGGAGACTGGAGAAAGAGGAAAAGACAGTACTAGTGGAGAACTGAGGGACACAGGTACACTGCACATACACGGAGACGGAAGAAAGAAGAAAAGACAGTACTAGTGGAAAACTGAGGGACACAGGTAAACTAAACCTGTAGGGAGACTGGAGACAGAGGAAAAGACAGTAATAATGGAGAACTGAGAGACGCAGGTACACTGCACATACAGGAAGACTGGAGAAAGGAGAAAAGACAGTACTAGTGGAGAACTGAGAAACACAGGTACACTGCACATACGGCGAGACTGAAGAAAGAAGAAAAGACAGTATTAGTGGAGAACTGAGGAACACAGGTACACTGCACCTGTAGAAAGGTTGGAGAAAGAATAAAAGACAGTACTAGTGGAGAACTGATTGACGCAGGTACACGGCACCAGTAGGGAGAATAGAGACAGAGGAAAAGACAGTACTAGTGGAGAACTGAGGGACACAGGTACACTGCACATACAGGCAGACCCTCAGTTTACCTAACAGTAAAATGGGAATAATAATTCTTGCCTCATAGATTCATTGTGAGGATTAAATAAGTAAATGTAACTGCAGGTCGTGCTGCCTGACGTGTAGTAAATATTGAATAGTTATGACAACACTAATATTACACCACACAGACAAAGATGTACAGTGTGAATAAGAACAGTGGGGGAAAAAAAAACATCAAAAATGTGAGGTAAAGATATCCAAACCATGGAATTTTATTTTATTTTTATTTTTATTTTTTAATTTCATTGAGATAGGGCCTCTTTCTGTCACTCTGGCTGCAGTGCAGTGGGTCAATCACAGCTCAGTGCAACCTTGAACTCCTGGGATCAAGTGATCTTCCTGCCTCAGCCTCTCAAGTAGCTGGGACTACAGGTGCACACCCACACACACGACTAATTTTTTTTTTCATGATGGCATCTCACTCTTTTGCTCGAGCTGTTCTCTAATTGCTGGCCTCACAGAATCCTCCCACTTCTGCCTCTGTGTCCCAAAGTGCTGGGATTACGGGCAGGAGCCACCATGCCAGGCTAGGAATTGTGTTTTTTATAACTATTCAATTAACATTTGCCACCAAGCTTATGTAAAATAGAATCTAAGCACTCGAAAGCAGTGTAAACTTCCCACCCAGTTCCCCTAACCTTGAACCCAGCAGATGGTGCTACCATAATCAAGGATGACAGTAATCAGCCTTTCTCTGGGCGGTCTATCCTATTTTCATTTAATCACCCAAATGTGGTTATATGACTTGCTTCCTGGTGGGAACTGAAAATCCCTGGACCTCCTTCCTACTCTATCTACCCAAACTCTGCAAGTGCTGTGCTTCCTGACAGTGAAATCTAGTTCCATTCTTATTCCTAATTGCTTCCTTTGAAAACTTCAGCTTCAAAGGCTCTGCAGAGAGAAACCCCTACACCAAATGCTTTGCTCAAAAGCAATAACCACACATGAGTGCTCCGCCTGGGTGGGCAGCTATTGAGTGTCAGCTCTCTGGTGAGCCTGTGTTGTAGGTCTGTTCTATGCAGTAGGCACCTTGGGTCCAGTGCCCAGTGCCAATGTGCTTATCAAGGCCTATAAATATGTTTGAGACCTGAAAAAAAAAGTTGTGAATTCCACAATAGAAAATGAAAAGCAAAAGTTGAAGTAACAAACATTTAAGCACCTATACGACCTATTTGATTTAATTAATCATTCGAATGAGTTGGTATGCATAAACATTTTGCATTACATAAGAAAAACTTGCCAATTAGGTTTTGGTACTTCTCTACTTTTTCATATAATCTGACAATTCACTATGATCATCAGGTCAAGAAACATTGGCCAATTGTAAATTAAATATATTGTTCATAGCCAGGTAATTTTAAGCTCTTCAAAATCTTTATTAACACAACAAAAATATTTTCATATGGGTGCCTTGAAATGCATTTGCAATGACATAACAAGGGTAATGATTTCCAAAGTAAAATGCTCATGAACCACTAAAGTCTGTTGGGTCAGAGCTGTAGGCTTTGGGAGCACACGATGAAGAGACGTCTCCCAGCCTCCTGTCAAGTCTAACAAAAAAGACCAGTGAATCAGTGGTCAGAGGATTCAAGACACAGAGGCAAGCACACATCTGTGGCTCTGCTTAAGATACTCCCCCAACACACAATGCCAGGTGATGGGGACAGATGGCATTGTCTCTAAGGGACACGTACATACCCCATGCTATTCATCCCATTTCTGAAAGCATTTTGGAACTTCAGTTTGAAGATCCTAAACTGCTGTTACCATGACCATGAGTCAAGCATAATCGTAAAGCACACAGGAAAGAAGCGCAGCTTCCCAAGTTTGAATCTTGCCCCAAACGCATGAATAATGACTTCTGGTATTTCATTTTTCTTCAGTTAATGTGTCTGAACTGCTGAGGGTCCCTATAACTAGGTTATAATGTTTACATTTGTTAGGTAAAGTCCCTCTTATAGTTGTGTCCACACCCAATGAGGTAAACCTATTCTGGGAACACCCATTTAACACTCCCCTATGATTCTGAGGATGCTTTTGAAAAAAATGGAGAGTAAAACTAATAGATCTGCAGACTTCTTTTTTCAATAGATATTCACGAAGCAATAGATTAGTAACTTGTTCTGTAAAAGTTATAAGCATAGGTGAAATCAATGAATTGTGTTGAAACAGCTAGTTCTTCCTCCCCATTCAGAAAAAAAAGGGGGGGGGGGAGAGAGGGAGAGAAAGCTTGTGACTGTTACCTGTTAGATCGGTTCATGAGACTGATAGGATAAAGTAAGTGCAAGGATCTGTCCAGTCATCATGGTCGAAAGCCAATTGAGACTTAAGTGTTCCTAAGACCCGAACAATATTCTCTACAACCAGGCAACATGGGAGCAAGGGACAATTTCATTCAGAAGGAAAGAAAGGAAATGAGAAACTCAGAGAGGAAGAGAAGGAAAGAAATGGGAAAAGGAAACAAGAGAGGATGCAAAATAAGAGAGAAAGAGAAGCAGATATAATATAAAAGTAATAAAACAAATGTGGAAAAGAGGGCTACTTTTTTTAAAAGATGATTTTCTTTAAAAAGTTTGTGAGTTTATCAGTTGCTTCCTGCAAAAAATGTGGGCAACTGAACTGTTACACGGTAAAACCAAAAGGTAAGTATACATGATTACATTCCTTTTGTATGCTAAATCCCAAAAGAAAATATAAGACAAAATAGGTTATTTAGACCGAGAATACATGATCCATTAATTCTGTCAGTTTGAGAAAAGAAAGAGGTGGTAAAGAAAGAGAGGCAGGTACTAGAGCATTTCTGGGAACTCAGTGGCTCTGAAGTTTACCACTCTTCACCACCCCCCACCCTTCCCTCCCCTGCTAGTAATGCATTTTATAACCAAAGGCAAGAAGGAATAAATTCTACCTCCCCATCTCCAAATTCTTGCAAATAAATGGTGTGAGAATAAACAAGGTAATAGATGCCTAAATGCATTAAATCCCTGGTCTGACTTCAATCTAACCCCCCCCCCCCCCAATCCCTTACCTTCTCTTTCTATTTATTTAAAGAGGGACAAAAATATTTATCATCTTTTGTTTTGGGGAGTGAGTACTATTTGATATGGCAGTTGCTGTCTTTGAGCCCAGCAGTCATTGTGGATAAAGTGGTTAGTGTAGTTTTATAGAGCAGTACTTTGCAGTCATAAAGCAAATGCATTGTTAAAGCACAGCAATAGGTGCAGTAATCCCCCGAATCAGTTACTGTCAGATTCAGGATTCTAAATGCTATTGGGGCTCAGGTAGCCCAAAATGAAGACCTCAGAAGCCGCCTCAAAAGCAAAGTTTCCCTCTGGCCGCCTCCTGCCCTCCTGCTTTCATTCTCCCTTAAGGCAAGTCATAGAAACTACAACCTCTTTTCCCCGCATGTAAGCCATAAAGGCTAAAAATATTACTCCAACCTGCAAACTGCCTTTCTATGTAACAGCTGGCCACAAAGAAGGCTCTCACTCCAGAGGGCTCCTGTCCCATACACGGGAGGAAGGAATGCTGTCCAGAGAGGCCGGCCGAGAAGAATCTGGACAGGCCTTGCTGAGTTCCCCCATCCATTAGCTTGGATCATACTCTGTAGCCTAGTCATATCTTTACCCAGTGGTCCATACTCCATTGAAATTAAGCATAAAAATGAGTAGTTTTGTAAATTAGGAAAGGCTCTCCCAGGGAAGGAGGATAAGGGTGGCACCCCCATCTCAGTGCCACCCACCTTAATTTTGTCTCTGGTGACCATTCACACTTGGGGAGGAAGGATGACCCCACCAACCTCCCAATCAGAACTTCCCGTGCCAGCTGCAAAAGGATGTAGATGACTTTCCAGCCTAACGACAGGTACAATAGTCTTAAACATGACCTAGAATGGCCTTAAAACTAATTATCGTGTGGTCTAACCTCCCCATGGGTTTTCAGAGAGGGTGGTGGGAGCTCTACCCGCACAATAAGACTCGGGTTCCAAGGTGACCAGGAACCATGAGGTAGGCCTGACCCACGAGGTATAAAAGAGAACCTCCAGCCATAACCCTGGCCTCTTTTCCTCTCTGCCTACTCGCTCAGGCAATGGAGGCCCCGTCAGCTGTCTGTAGCAAAGGCATCTTGCTCTGTAAGCGCATATCTTGCTCTTACTCTGTAAGGCTACCTTTCTCTTCCTCAATAAACTTTGTTCTATGCTTGCCTTACTTTGGGGTGCCTGGTCATTTCTTGGCCAAGAGTGCTCCAAGAACTGAGGACCCAGGCAGCTACCTGAAACTGTGACATTTTAGGAGACTGTCAACTGGCCTTGAAACCCAACAATTTCCCCTGTATCTTTGGGTCTTCATTCTGAAGGCTTTTGTGTCATGTAAAACTATGGCCAAATAAGTTATGCTTTTCTTTAGCAAACTGTCTCCCTTACAGAGGTATCCACCTTTATTCTTATGATGGGTAGGAAAGGAATCACCTCCTTTCTGCCCCTACGATAAAAAGGAACTCAACAGGATACCTACCAGAAGGGGTTGGAACGAAGTGACCAAACAGGAACCTGCAAGAGAAAGGAAGATTCCATCCAGCTTTCTTTTTCACTGTTCCAGTGTTGTTTTGAAATTGTAACAAGATTTAGTTTGTCACCATGACTTTATGAGCCTTCAGAAAGAAGTTCAAGATTAAACAGAAAGGGCCATATGGAGAATAAAACATTAATGATATATTCAGCAAGAAAACAGACACAAAATAAGCCAGTGAACCTAGTCAAAACTAATTATCAACGGCGAGCCTCAAGATGGACTCCACATATGAGTTTTCATTTGCACCTCGGCCACTGGAGCCGGAAAGGATCATCCCCTTAAACACTACTCGCAGTGGCGTCCAAAGAACTGGCAAGGTTGTGTCCAGTCGTCACAATGCTTCTTTCTGTTAAATGGTTTAAAATGTTTGACAAGCATAATACAAGGCTATCCAAGGAAACGCTTCCCTCCCAGGGATTAGATTCTTGCAGCCAACCATTAACACTGGCCTTTGTCAGGGTTTCAGCCCACATTAGCAAAAGAAAGCTTCTTAGGACAGAGCAGGCTCTTAATGACCCTCTAACGGGAACACTGCGGGCTTTGTTATTGCTTCTTCACACATGGCTAATGGGGGTTTAGCTGAGGAAAAGGGGGGAGTTCTTTGTCTCCAGCAATTTGGCTTTCTTATTTTTTTTCTTTTAAATAACAATTATTTCCTATCTTTATCAAGTGAAGACAGTAGTCTAATCAGGTCTCAAGGAGACTAATGACTTGATTTCTCATTAAATGGAAAGAAGTTACCCAACAAAATGGTCCTTTTCTCAAGTGTATACACACATACCAAAAAGCTTCTGGCCAAATTACGAGCAGGGGGCAAAAAAATACTCAAAGCTACAGAAAATGAGAATTTGGCTCCAGAAGAACATCTTTTTTCCCATAACAAGACAATGCTACAGAATGGATTCTTACAGCAACTTTCCTTCTCTTTGAGTAATTTATTACGACGGGGTAGCTTGACTCTTTTACTTGGCTTCCAATGTATTTTGATGGAGTCTTGTTTTTAATTAAAAATTAATCTTTTCTCTACTAACTTGTTTATGTCCTCAGATCTTTTCATATGTTTATTTCATTCTCTGTCTCCATTTCCAGAAACCACTGACGGCGCATAGAAACTGCAATTACTTGCCGTGGTCCTCAAAAACTTCTGCCCCTTCAGAAGGACACAATGGCGTCTAAGCTAGAAATAGATTACTTATCCTAACATGTTTTCTCACAATCAAATATAGAAACTGAGTAATGGAGCAGTTTATTCTCTGAATCTCATGTTCTATTATTACCCCTTGCCCCAATTTGAATGCATATTATGTACCTAATCTGATACTAGACTTGAAATAAATAATGGCCCAACCTCCAAACCCTGGGGCTATTTGAAGGTTTAATACCAAGAGCTCTGATTTGATGCAATGACACAGTTATGATTATACATGACTATAAGTTGAGAAAATCATTTAATGCAGTATATCCATGTGTATAAACACCAACATGTCGTATTTTAGCTTCATAATCTTGAACAGTCACTCTCCACTCTTCTCATACGGAACTCTGGGCTTTTGGTTTTTTGAATTTGGGTTTGCTGATTGGACCTATGCTCCGCCCAAAACCCATAAAGTCTTCTCTGTGTCTTCAGATTATTTTTAAAAATTCTTTTAAGTAAAACTAAAACTTACAAGTGCTTACAAAGCAAATTTACTGCAGATTCCTAAATTTGAAATTAAACAAAAAGTCTCCAGTATCTTCTATCTATCTCACCAACCTGTAACTTCAATATAATTTTTATGTTCCCCAGAAGATGTCTTTCTGCTGAGATTTTATCAGTTTAAATATTTAATTAATTGATCTGATTACAATAACAAGTACATCTGGAATAAACAGTTTAAGGAACTTGCATAACTGACTCTTGCTAGCATAGGATGTGACTGGTGGGAACAGAAGGGTGTGCACATGCTGGAGAGGAGCCTGTTTGCTCCAAGTGCTTAATGCGCCATGTACATTGGTCAGCTGTTTACAGAGATAGTGGAGAGAGTGGCCACTGAGCTACAAAGTCATGTGAGTGGAAGTTGGTTAAGAAGTTAGGATATTTTTAATGTATTATACAAGATATTAGGGTACTGTCCAAAAATGACTATTTTCGATTAAGACCACTAATAAAAAGTCATTGGTCACTATAGATTTATAGTATAGTCTGCAGTCTGGTAATGTGATACCTCCTGATTTGTTCTTATTTCTGAGTAATGTATTTACTTCAAAACATAACTGTAATCCAGAAAGTAGAAGGGAAGAGGAGAGAGGGGAGGGAACAGGGAAATATGGGAGGAGGGAGGGTATTTGGGGGGGACCTCACCTAATGTGCATGATGCAATGGTACATTTCAAAACTATTAAGAAATGAGTATAATTGTGATGGATGTGTTACTTAGTTCAATGTAAGCATTTCACATTGTATATCGAAGCAGTACCCCGAATCCCATAAATACAT
>CAUYPK010106634.1:0-23143 GCA_963574355.1 Loris lydekkerianus
GTAATTGAAGTTTTAGCCATTGCAATTAGGGGAAAAAAGGTGATCAAGAGTATAGTATATTCATATAGAATCAGAAGAGATCAAACTTTCACTCTTCGCAGCTGATATGATCGTATCTCTGGAAAACCCCAGGGATTCTACTACAAAACGTTGAGAAGTGATCAAGGACTATAGCAATGTCTCAGGCTACAAAATCATCATCCCTAATTCTGTAGCCTTTATATATACAAACAACCACCAAGCCGAACAAACAGTCAAGGACTCTATTCCTTTCACAGTAGTGCCAAAGAAGATGAAATATTTGGGAGTATACCTAACAAAGGACATGAAAGATCTCTGCAAAGAGAACTATGAAACTCTAAGAAAAGAAATAGCCGAAGATATTAACAGATGGAAAAACATACCATGCTCATGGCTGTGAAGAATCAACATTGTTAAAATGTCCATACTGCCCAAAGCAATATTAACAAGTTGTGGTATATGTACACCATGGAATATTATGCAGCCTTAAAGAAAGATGGAGACTTTACCTCTTTCATGTTTACATGGATGAAGCTGGAACATATTTTTCATAGTAAAGTATCTCAAGAATGGAAGAAAATGTATCCAATATACTCAGCCCTACTATGAAACTAATTTATGGTTTTCATATAAGGGAAGAGGTATGAGGGGGAAGACGTAGAGGGAGCAGAGGCCAGGGGGAGGAGGGGTGGAAGGAGGGTGATTGGTGGGATTCCACCTACAGTGCATCTTACAAGGGTACATGTGAAACTTAGTAAATGTAGAATATAAATGTCTTAATAACTAAGAAAATGCCAGGAAGGCTATGTTAACCAGTGTGATGAAAATATGTCAAATGGTCTATAAAACCAGTGTATGGTGTCCCATGATCGCATTAATGTACACAGCTATGATTTAATAATTAAAAAGCCAAAAAAAGAAAAAAGAAAATTAAGCACATATATAATTTTTAGTACACTATGCTTCAGCATCTATGAAAAGTAAAAGTTTGTGTATTCTATAGTATAGTCATTCCACAAATAAGAAACCACCTAAAGAAATAGTATGAGAATCATAAAATGTATAAGCACACTTACATAGTAACAATCATTCAAAAATAATCTAAATATCATTGAATAGGGAGATACGAGGTCAGACTAATTTGCAACATCATCCTAGAAAAAGTTCTATGTACTTCATTACTGAATATCACTACTGTTATCAGGTGGCCAAGGGGAGTACTTCAAAGTTTACTGTAGTGGTACTCACCAATGAGGTATGTAGCACTTTTTCTAGGATGAGTTCTCTTAATTGTCAGACCTTATAATTCTAAAAATTATGAAATAATTATGCAGTGGGTTATTATGAGGCACATTTACTTATACTGCCTATGAAGGTGTCCATGATATGTCATTATATAAATATCACTTTAAAATCATAACTATATTAAACTCCTGCATAAAAATCCACATAGAAGGACTCTTCAAAAAGTTCATAGAAAGTACATATTATGAAAAAAATTATACATGCATTTCAAAACTTTTTTGCACCAAAATAAACCTATACTAACTTATTATGTTATATCTGAATGGAATCTAGTTTATGGCACTAAGAGAGATCTAATTTATACTAAAGCTTTGGTATAACAATAGTGACATCACTGAAGCTTTACACAAAAATTAAGGGAACAAAGCCCCAAAGAAATCATTATTTACAACTAGATAACTCATTTTAAGAAGGGATGAGCTGATGTTGAAAATGAAATCCTCAGTGGTAGACTATCCACATCAATTTGTCAGAGAAAAAAAATAGTTTTGTGCCCTAATTGAAACAGATTAAAAATAACAATAGCCAATACCATAGACATCTTCACTGGTTCACCTTACACAATTCCTACTGAAAAATTAAAGCAGAGCAAACTTTTCCTTCATTTGGTGCCAAAACTCTTGTGCCCAGATCAGCTACAGACAAGAGCAAAGCTTTCACTGTAAATTTTACACAGTGAATCAAGATCCTGAAATATTTCCTCAAAGAATTTTAACAGCACATGAAACATGGCTCTACCGCTGTGATACTAAAGACAAAGCACAATCAAAATAATGGCTACCAATAAGTAGTCATGGTCCAGGCAAGTCAAAAAAAGTAGTCCAGATAAGAGCAAAGGTCATGGCAACAATTTGGGGGGATGCTCAAGGCATTTTCCTGTTGGCTTTCTAGTGGGCCAAAGAACAATTAACATCTGCTTATTAGGAAGGTCCGCCAAAGCTGTAGAGAAAAATTCCCAGGAAAGCATCACTAGCTAGGCCTTCATTACAATAATGATTCTACTTGTTCTGCTCATCAAGCAGTGGCAATTTGTAAGATTTTTAGCATAAGATTTCCTTTAGCATAATATTTCCTTCCTGCTTGCCCTGGAGAAGCACGAGCATGGCATGTGATTTGAGAACGTGCAGGAGATCAGAAAACTGGAATACAAGTGAGAATGTATATGTGAGGTCAATACCAGGCGTAATGCTCATAGTAAAGATTCTCTAGATTCCAAAGGTCTCAATCCTGGAGGCAAAGGTCTTGCTTAAGGTCTGCGGTTTTGCAAAAGCAAATTGGAGACATTCTTATACTTTCCATGTTCCCTTTTTTAGTGCTGATGTCTGATAAGTAACTGTTAACTACTTTTTTTCCTGCTTTATGATAATAAATACAGACCCAAAGTTTACTAAGGAGGGCTCCTCCCAGAGTTCCTCAGTCCACCGATACAGACTTTGCGTCAAGCCTCTTCATTCCTCACATGAACACCCCTTCATCTGGTGACCCCAAACCACATCTGATTTTTGTTGGAAAATCATTAGGCATCTACCTCACAGTCCTAATTTAGCTCCTTCTGACTTCTTATTCCCCTAATCTAAAAAAAAATCTTTGAAGGAAACCCATTTTTCTTCAGCTAAAAATATAAAAAAGACAGCATCAACATAGTTAACTTTTCAGGATCTTCAGTTCTTTAGAGATGGGCTAAATGAATGGCATCATCATTTACAAAAGTATATTGAATTTGATGGAGCTTATATGGAGAAATAGTGTTTACATTTTTTGTTTTTATCTATTAATTCCATTTCTTCACAAAGATTTTTGTTTTTTGATTTTTATTTTTTGAATTTTTTTTAGAAATGGTCTCACTCTGTTGCCCAGCTTGCAGTGCAGTGGCATGACCATACCTCACTGCAACCTTCAACCTCCCCACCTGGCCTCAAGCAATCCTCCTACCTCAGCCTCCCAAGAAGTCAGGAATATGTATGTATGCTACTATGCTACTATGCTTTTTTCTTTTCTTTTCTTTTTTTACTTTTTTAGAGATCAGGTAACTCCTGGGCTTAAACAATCCTCCCTCTACCTCCAAAAGTGCTAGGAGTGCAGATGTGAGCCACATGTTCCACAAAGACATTCCCTTGTATATGAGGGACTTCTGTTTGCATGTGTTCAAATGTAACCATATATACATATTTTCCTCTTTGCCTTAGTATGTCTATATCTGTTTTTGGTTGTGTATCTGTGTTTGTGTGTATTTAAACACTGAGGGGGGAAGGAAAGACATCTTTAGATAGACTGGCTAATTCAAATTTTCTCTCATGTTATTCCCACTAGATGAAATGATCTTCCCTTTTGGTCTCCCTGTATGTATTGCACACACACATGCTTACATAAACATATATACCATGCTCATATACATACATAATTATATTTTAAAAATCATTGAGAAAACATGGAAAATGTAATGCCAAACTGTCAAGAGACCTTTCCCCTGGAGAGTTAGATAAGACAGAGAGATGAGTGAATTTTATTTATTGTATTTTGAATTTTTAAAAAATCTCATAGGACAATTTCTGATTTCAATTTGTAGGAAAGCAAAATATAACATGGATAATGCGTTTTCCATTTGGTATACACTGCAAATAGGATGTAGTTTATAAACTCAAGATTGAATTACAAAAAGAATCTTAATGGAGACCAAACAGTGAACATTCTATCATGCAGGAAAATGTGAACCAGAAAATTAAAAGAAATAAGGCTCACAGATGACATTCCTTCTGCTAAGAAAAGGGTAGATAATGGCTGGTACACAGGTCAGAAAACAACAGATTTGTTCAGATGCAGGTGGAGGGTCCTGTGCTGAAGTCTGGTAGCCTGCACTTTCTTCAGACAGGAATGAAACAGAGTTCATAGAAGGGGGGTATAGTGCCTACACCCTTCTTAATTGGGGTGATGTCAAGGTCCTTTGGGTCAACCAGAGGTTTCAAGGTAAAATTCTGTAAAATGCTGGTCAGGATTAAAAACAGCTCCATGCGGGCCAGACTCTCTCCAGCACAAATTCTTTTTCCTAAAAATAACACATGAGTTATTTATTTAATACTTCTTTTGCTGTAGTACACAGGGAGGCTTAAATCAATGTGGAATGAAGAAATGTATTAATGAGTGACTAATTAACCTACGGCTTCTATTAACACCCAAACCAGGTTTCATTCATTTCCTCAGCACATATTTCTGTCTGGATACTCTGTGAAAAAAATATTTTCTATACATGCTAGAAATGTTTTGCTGAGACTTGCCATTGACATCTTTCTATACACACACACTCAGACTTACACACACACAAGCATGTACATACTCATATATCCCAAATAGCATTGTATACAACACTATATCTACTTTTCCACCTACTTCTGACCTAGACTCAATGATAGATTTATTTCTCCTCATCTGGATTCTAAAGGATAATATTAATCTTGTCATACACCTGCTTTAAAAACTTTCAAGTGCTTAACATAGCCAGGTATAAGAAAGAATTGTCAATGAACTGACCATAAGCAATTCTTAGAGCCTTATTTCTCACAATTCCTTCTCCCCAGTTCCCCATATCCCAGTCATTACTAAAACTGTTCACCACTCCCCAAACAAATTGGCAATTTTGAGCTTTATCACTGATTCCAGGTATTCTTTTACCTGGAATGGTCTTCCCCTCTCCTCTGCCTGCCAATAGCCTGCATATCCTTCCACATTCAGTTCAGATTGTTTTATTCTATGCCAACCTCTTTGAGGTGGTCATGGTATGCAATTCATTCTCTTACTTGTTTTCCACAATATTCATTAATGTTCCTAATACTGTAGGTTTCACAAGAAATTTAAATTATTCATCTGTCTCACAGACTGGAATATAAGCTCTTAAGGGAATCCCTTATCTTGAAGTACCCATAGTAATACCCACAATGTCAAAACCACAGGCAGACCTGAAAGCCACAAGAAATGAATACAAATGTGAGTCAGGCTCAAGATGCCTCAGGAGACTCCAAAATATAGGGGGAAAAGTAAAGGAGCAGAGGAGCAGTGGCTCATGCTGAGGTTATCCCAAGGCATGGGTCATAATCTTGAGACCACAATACCAAGGGTTGCTCCATATTGATTTTCTTAAACAAAAAGAAACAAACCTCTTATTTCTGTCTCTGTTTCAGTTACTTCTATAGAAAAGATCTTTTATTCTCTAATCTTCCTCTGGCTTTTTCCTTGGAATATGCTGAAAATTCTCCATTTCATCGTCTTCCAGATCTATTCCATATTTGCTTCTCTTTAATGCCAATGTGTTCCCAGGGAACCACTCCACGGTCTTGGCAGCGCTGTGTTCCCCTCTCTGTGGATGCTTCTCCTGCATCTGCTCTCTCCTAGATAAAGGTCTTTTCAGGATCCAGTGACACCTCCTACCCTTGTCTGCTCTGACCTAGGATGGTAATATCTCCCTGTTGATGTGAGTCCTGAGTAATTTACCACACTTTGTTACTTCCCTTAACCTGTCCATGCCTCTGAGAACAGTCTCTTCATTAAACTCACTTCAATTAACCTTTTTGAGTGTGCCACCTCTTTCTTTCCAAGACCCTTACAAAACAAGGGAAGATATTCATCTATTACTTCCTGAAAGAAAATTTCCCTTTCCTTCCAATTTCTCTGGCCCTGTCCCACCCCCAAAAAAGTCCAGAGTCAGGAGCTCCTGTCTCTGGGCTCACACAGAAGCCCTGAGCATAGCATTTGCCACACTGCAGTCTCATTTGTCTTCTCTCTTATAAGGAAGAACTGTTTCTTGTTCACACCTGGGTCCCTAGATCTCAGTTTGGCATTGCTATGTGTAAAGCACACAGGGAGGTTTATGGAGTTTACTGGACTCTCTCGGGGTAAATAACAAAGGCCTCACTAGATCTACATTTCGAGGAGGAGCTCCTAGGGATCCCAATGGGGGTCAGAAAGCAGAATCAGTGAGTGTAGCCAAGAATCTAATAAGAAACAACCAGGACTTCAGAAGTGGTGCTTCTACACTCATACAAATGTCGGTATGTCCATCCTAGGAGAGCCTCCAGGAAAAAGACCTTTCTCATCTCATTTATCCTCTGATGTACAAATAAAAAGAAAGTTTTCTTGCCTGCTGAAAAAGGCATGAAGTAGTCACTCTTCTTAAAGTTACCACTTTCATCCAAAAAGTGGCCAGGGTCAAACTGCTCTGGATTGGGAAACTCTTTCTCATCATGCAGGACGGAAGACAGATGTATTAATACGTCTGTGCCCTGATTAAAAAAAACACAAACAGATGAACCAGATTATAAAGGTGGTCATAGAGCTCGAAAATACATTAGAAAACTTTCATCAAATGCTTTTGTTTTATACAAGGAGATTGAGGCACAAAAAGGACAATTTATTTCCTTGGTGTCACAGAACAAATTAATGACCAAGCCTAACGGGTATTAAATCATATAACACCCACCCAGTTCAGGGCCCTGTTCTCTGATTACAAGGCCATCCTCAATGGCTTGGAGTCTGACACCAGCATGCACTTTGCAGAAAAGCAAGGAAGCTCCCTGGAGCATGTTGCTTTTTTTTTTTTTTTTTTTTTTTTTTTAGACAGAGTCTCAAGCTATTACCCTAGGTAGAGTGCTATGGCATCATAGCTCACAGCAACCTCCAACTCCTGGGCTTAAGCGATTCTCTTGCCTCAGCCTCCTGAGTAGCTGGGACTACAGGTGCCCGCCACAACACACAGCTATTTTTTGGTTGTGGTTGTCATTGTGTGGCAGGCCCAAGCTCAAACCCACCAGCTATGGTGTATGTGGCCGGTGCCTTAGCTACTTGCGCCACAGGCGCCGAGCCACATTGCTCTTGACAAATAAATTACAGGATTGTCCAATATTGCTAATGTCACTGAAAATCCAGCTCATTCCCCAGAGGACCAAGTGTGAGGCTTTCCTAAAAACTCAGTAGCTAAGTGGTCCTTTTCTGAGAAACCTTCAATTTCCCACAAAGATGAGAAATTGATAAAAGTATCCCCTCCTGCAATGTTCCTTCAATCGAATGTTCATATAGCCTTATGGAAAAGAGAGAGCATTTTCAGTTTCTAGGAGGTTTTTCTGAAAATCAGAGATATAGTGTGACATAATGAGCTACAATTTAGTTTTCAGAATCAATCAAATCTTCGTCATCACCAAATAAAGTTCTGTGACCATAGTTAAGTTGTTTCACATTTCAGTGCCTCATTTCACCACTCATAAAATATAAAAATGTTTGCAGCAGATTTTTACCATGAAAGATGAGAGGTTATAGAAAATACTTTATTATACAAAGATTACCACTTGCTAAAATATCAATAGAGAGAGGTTTTGTTACTGCTATCAAAATAATGAGCACATTCATAATAGTCTGGGATCCTAAAAAAGGCCATACTTTTACTAAGTAGCAGAGACAAATTTTAAATCTACATTTGTCTGGTATGTTCTGGTGTACTGCATGGCTTCTCCAAACATGATATAGTTCAAATTTCACAAAATCCATAGGTCAAGTGCATAAACTATCATATCCATGTGGACAAATGAAGAAAAAGCTAAAGTATCAGCACCTCCTGACCCTCTTCCTAGTAACACATTCTTGTGATTTTTTCCCTGCCTCAGTGAATTCAGAACACAACCTGAACATGACAGGAAATTTAATGGTCAGCCCCAAAATGGGCTTCCAGATAACATTCACTTGTGACAAACTACTTCTTCTGGTTCGTGGAGCCTTCTGCTTCAGGCTATGACACAGTAACTGCTTTAGAGTTACCCAAACAATTAAACAAATAGAAATAGGAAAAACACCTATATGGTAACAATTTTTGATCATTGCACAAGAGGCAATCCAGGATTATGACACCTTACTAAAGATAAATTAGGCCCAATAATCACCCTGCAATTCTGGGTGAGAACACTTTCCCCCCACTATGCAGGTTAGTGAGAGGCAAGCAAAGTGGTGTCTTCTCAAGCTAATAAAATAGAGATCAAAATTTGGCATCTGAAATTTATAAAGAAGGCTAGAGTGCAGGACAGGAGGAATCTACAAAGAGTGAGGATCTCAAAAATGTACAAGATACACAGAAACTAAAAAGAGGGAGGATAAAGAAAGAGCCAGAGAGGGAAGCTATTAATATAAGTTCTTTATATGAACACTTTCAAATCTCTGGTTAGTTCTTGAATTAGACAAATGTGGCACACACTCTAAATAACCCACCTAAATTAAAAGAACTAAATTAAAAATGGAGAGGTTGAGTTTGACTCTTTCATAAAATGCAGAGAAGACAAACATTTCTCAAAACATTTAATAAAGCCAATATCATTCTAAACTGAAAAAGACATTACCAAAAAAAACCTACAAAACAATAATAATGTAAGGACATGTCCAGATAGAAGCTAAAACATTTTATCTCTAATAAACCTAGAATTCAGTAAACACTAACAAAAGTTTGACAGGATTATAGTATATAGAGAATAAATACCCAGAGAGGAAAAGTAGGTGATTATTACTTCATTGATGTGGGAATTGAGTGTATCCTAACAGAAGACATTTCTGAGAGTATTAAGTGCTACCATGAAGTTAAACAAAATAAGACCAGGAAAGGATTCATTAGATTTAATATTAATTTTATTTAAGTCATCTATGACCCTCAAAAGAATATCACTGGGATGAAAGATATTTTTCAATGGGTTGATGAGTAAAAGATGCATTAGGAAACATGTAAATGTCTAAAACCAAATTCTTCCAAGAGTTTGAATTTGAGAGTATGGATGAGATAAGTTATAGCAAGAGGGGTCCGAGTTTAGGGACAAGTCTTTTTAAGATGTAGGAGAACTAAGGAGGGGCAGAGCAAGGTGGCCAAACAGAACACTTCATTCTTTGTCTCCCCATGGAAACATTAATTAGAATAATTGTCCAGATATGAAAATACCTTCACAAGCATTAAGGGAACCAGAGGAAAAATCACAGTACCTGGTTTTAGCATAAAAATAAAAGGAGACATTGAAAGCTACATGGCAGAACAGAATCACATTGCCTGCTTTATACTCTCCCCATCTCTGAATACACACAGCACAGAGACAGAAAAAGAACACGTGAGCATGAAACAGACAAATGAATGTAGGACTTCCAAGTGACCCACCACAGAAAAAAAACAATATCAGGCAGATACCTATGGCACCTGACCGCAGACGATGGCCTGCAAATGGAAACTCTGGACTTGCCCTGGTGCTGAGTAGAAACCTATGGCCCCAGCACAATCGTCTTATGCTCCATCCTGCATACTGCTGGCCATGGGAGATTCTCAGCAGGCAGGCAGCTAGGCCACAGCATCATGAGCTGAGGCACATCCTTGACTACACTAGTCCCAGCAGTCATGGGACAATTCAGGTACAACTCAGCTGAACATTAGCTTTGGTGCCAAAAACTGCTAAACCATGGGCAGAGCAACACAGAGAATAATTTCACACACCGGGAAAAAGGAGACGAAAGCAAGGGCAGAGCTATGCCTTAAAATCCAGTGCTGATCCTTCCATGATGAAACCCAGCACCAAGAAGAACCAGATGAGATCTGCCAGAGTCACTGGACCTGCTTCAGCACCAGGTGGAGACCTGTTGCCCCCAGTGGAATGCTCTTGTACTCTGAGCTTCATCACTGCTGGCTGTCTCCCACAGCCTTGAAACTCAACAGCAGGTAGTCCACATCAGAGTGACCCTTAGGTATTAACCTCTGCTGTGTTGGTCTTAGCAGCTCTGGACTTCTGGTGTGACTCAGTCTTATGGTGGCTGTTGTGGCAATGGGACTGTGTTCTCTATCCCTTCTCCAACCTTCAGGCAGCACAGCAGAGACAGAAGCAGTGTATGCATAGGGGAAATAGAGAGAAGACACTAAAATTGACCTGGAACCAGGCCTACCACGGTGAGGCCTGATTTCAGGCAATGCCCCACAGCACAAAACCTATTGCTAGTAATTATGAATTGAGCATCTGGAACCTTCCCAGACCCAGGTAGGAATTATGGTGCCCTCTAGTGCTGAAAAAGTGGCGACACAGTAACCAAAAACTCATGGGGAAACTGGGCATAAAGCACCATTTAGGGCTAAAATAGCAACAAAAATCAGCCCACCTAGAATTTCTGGAAGATGAGAACAAAAAAAGACAGACTATGATGAGTAAAATGATACATAATCTTCCAATTCACAGATATCATTGAATGTTTGTAAGAATCAAGAGCATTCTGGGAACCATGACCTTACCGATGGACAATAAGGTGCCAGAGACCAAGCCTGAAGTGATGGAGATGTGGGAACTCTCAGACAGAAATAAAAGTAGCTCTTCTAAAGAAACCCAATAAAATTAAGGAAAATAAAGAGAATTTTTCATTTATCAGATAAATGTTATAGATAGATTGAAATAACTTTTCAAACGTAAACAGAAATACCGAAGCTGAAAAACACAATGCACCAAATAAAAAATGCAATCAATTCCATCAATAGTGGAATTGATAAAACAAAAGACAGAATTTGACCTTGAAGACAGGCTACTTGGAAACATTTAGTCAGAGAATTTCAGAGGATTTATCTAAAAAAGAAGAAGAAAGTTTTAGGATCTATGGGATAGAAATAAAAGAGCCAATATTTAAGTTATTGCAGTTCAAGAAGGATTTGAGAATGGCAAATTAATAGAAAACTTATTCAGAGATAGTAGCAGAAAATGTTTCTAATCTATAGAAATATCCAGCTATAGAAAAGTCAAAGGTCACCAACCAGATTTACCCCAAGAGAATCAAGTGCTCAAAGGTCAAAGACAAGGAAAGGATTCTGAAAGAAACCAGACAACAGAAATAACACATAGGGAGCTCCAATTCACCTACCTCGCAGAGGCTTATAAGCAAAAACCTAATAAGACAAAGAGGAGTGGGATGCTATATTCAAAGTACCAAAGAAAAAAGTGGTAACAAGAAATACTATTCCCAGCAAAGCTATCTTTAAAAAATGAAAAGAAGACAAAGACTTTACTAGACAAATGAAGTTATAATAATTTACCAACATCACACCTGTCTTACATGAAACACTAAAAAGAGTTCTTCAAACTTAAAGAAAGCACTGATAACATGTAGCAAGAAAAAAATACCTAAAGATAGAAAACTCACTGATAAGAATATATATATAGACAAACTCAAAATACTCTAACATCATAAACATTGTGTAAACCACTTATACCTTTCACGTAAAAAATAAATGACAAAATTATTAAAAATAATCATAACTGCTCTGGGCACAGTGACTCACACTTGTAATTCCAGCAACTGGGGAGGCTGAGGCAGGAGGATTACTTAAGTCCAGGAGTACAAGGCTATAGTGAGCAATGATCCGGCCATTGTTTGCCAGCCTAGGTGACAGAGTGTGATTTCCATCTCTAAAATAATGATAATAATAACAACTACTACAGTAATTTGTCAAGGCTCGGGAATATAAATATTTAAAATGGGGTGGGACTTCAAAAATTCCTGATGTGGAGGGTGATGGAGTTAAAAGTGTACAGGATTTTAGTTTTTATTTTAGCATCCTATCTTTAGCATCATAGTTAAGTTACTATCAGCCTAAAATAATTTCTTAAAAAAGATGGTACAACAAGGTGTTTTGTGTAGGCCTCATGATAACCATAAGCAATGCATATTACATACTCCAAAAATAAAAACCAAGGATTCAAAACACACTGCTAGAGAAAATCACCTAACCACAAAGGAAGGTAGCAAAAGAGGGAGTGAAAAAGAAACTATTAAAAGAATGAAAAAAACAAATGGCAAAATGGCAATGGTAAGAACTTAATGTATCAAAAAATACCTTAAACACAAGTGGATTAAATTTTCCAATTAAAAGACATAGAGTGACAATGAATTTTGAAAAACAAGATATGGGGGGAGGGGGATGAAGCAAGATGGTGGACCAGAAGGATGGTTCAGCTGAGCTCTCCTAGAATAACTGGAAGTGAAGATAGAATCCAGTCATACCTAGTGCAGGGATATTACCCAGAGTCATAGCTCAAGAAGCAGAGAGAGGAGGTGGTAAGCTGGATATAGCATAAGATCTGAAGCAGTGGAAATCTGATTAATTAGGCATGTGATTGAGACCAGCTGGGATCAGCTGGCCCCTTATGGAGCTCTGGGGCAGAAGAAATACTTTCCAGAGTTTTCAATTGTTGGGGGAAGCTGTGCATTGTTTGGAAAGTCTGGAAGAGTGACCAGACTCGAACTGTATACAGCAACCAGATTTGAATGTTGTTTAGAGTGAATGTGCCATACGTTTGGTGGCTGGCAAGGCAGCCATACTGAGTTCTCAAGGACAAGGGGGCTGCCACTGTGGGAAGGTTGTGAGAAGTTTGTAGTAGGAGCCTAAAGCATCTTAATTCTTCCTGCCAGGATCAGAACTCCACTCTTGGAACAGGCTGAAGGATTCCCTCACACCATGGAAATTAAATTCAGGGGAGCACAGTGAGACCTGTGCCTTAAGGATTCTAGAGAGCTTTAAGATCCCAACCTGGCAGTGTCTGAATGCTGAGGAAACAATCAGGTGATCACCAAAGGAAACTAAGTTTGGAATAAGTACCATAGAGGTTGCTGGCTTTGGTGTCTCCTAAAAAAACCACAGCACCTTCTGGCAACATATTGTAACATACTGTCATCAAGAGTAAGGACTTCTGTTTGAAATAAAGGAAGGAGTAAGAAGCAAAAAAGATAAGGAGGTGAATAAGAAGAAAGAACATGTGAGGAGGAACCAACAGAAAAATTGAGGCAAAATGAAAAACCAATACAGAGGAACTCCCCCAAGGGACCATGAGGCAGCTACTGCAGAAGACTCTGCCTACAAAGAATTAATGGACTTGGCTCAGTGCCTGTAGCTCAAGTGGCTAGGACACCAGCCACATACACTGGAGGTGGCTGGTTCAATCCCAGCCCAGGCCTGCCAAACAGCTATGACAACTACAGCCAAAAAATAACCCCGTGTTATGGTGGGCACCTGTAGTCCTAGCTACTTGGGAGGCTGAGACAGGAGAATCCCTTAAGCCCAAAACAATTGCTGAGCTGTGACACTATGGCACTCTATGGAGGGCAACATAGTGAGACTCTGTCTCAAAAAAAAAAGAATTAATGGATTTGACAAAAAGGCAATTTAAAATATGGATGATAAAGACAATAAGAGGGCTGGACAAGAAAATGGAAAGACAGAACCAAAAGTCATATGAGAGATATATAGAATATAGAAAGGATATGGTGGAGCTTAAGGAAATGAAGGAGACAATTAGGGAATGTAAAGACACAGTAGAAAGTATCAAAAATAGGTTAGACTATGGAGAATAAAGAACCTCAGAGCTAGAGAATAAAGTTTTCTAGTTAACCTAGTTAGTTAAAGAGGCAGAAAAGAGGAAAGAGAAAGCAGAACAGGGGCTTAGAGAACTATGAGACTCCATGAAGCATTCAAACATACCAATAATAGGGATTCCTGTAGGGGAAGAAGATTGTCTTAAAGGAATGGAAGCTCTGCTGGAGGCTACTATATAAAAACTTCCCAAGTTATACTAACAACCCTGACACACTCCTTTCAGAAGGATATCAAACCCCAGTTCATGTTAACTCAACAGAGCCTTTCCAAGACACATTATAATGAACTTGTCCAAAGTCAAGATGAAAGAAAAAATTCTGCAAGCAGCCAGGAGTAAGCACCAACTGACCTACAGAGGCAGACATTTTGACTGAAACCTTCTAAGCCAGATGAGCATGGTCATCCACCTTCAATATTCTTAAACAAACAATTCCAGCCCAGAATTCTGTATCCTGCCAAACTAAGCTTCAAAACTGATGGAGAAATCAAATCTTTTGCAGTTATACAAGCACTGAGGAAATTGGCAACAAGACCAGCCCTACAGGAAATACTAAGACCTATTCTCAATACTGTTGACCAAATAGACCACCAGCAAAGCAAACACCCAGAAGCTAAAGGTCAAAACATAGCTTCCACAAGGGCACAAAGGATAAAACTACACAATAGATTTTCACAAAATAAGATGAATAGAACCCCACCACACTTACCAATTATCTCAATAAATGTCATTGGATTGAATTCACCACCGAAGAGGCATAGAGTGTCTGATTGGATAAAATAGCACAAGCCAATTATATAATGTCTCCAGGAAACACATCTAGCCTTGAAGGACAATTCACGTCTCAGATTAAAGGATGGAAACAGTATTTTAAGCAAATGGAAATCAGAAGAAAGCAGGGGTTCCAATCTTATTTTCAGACACAACCCTATTTAAAGCAACTAAAGTTAAGAAAGACAAAGGTGGACACTTTACACTAGTCAAAGAAACAATACAATAAGAAGACATTTTAATTTTAAATATTTATGCACCCAACTTAAATGATTCCAAATTTATGAAATAGACCTTGATGGATCTGAGCAATATGATATCCCATAACACCATAATAGCCAGGGATTTTAACACCTCTCTGACAGAACTACACAGATTGTCTAAACAGAAACTAAAGATACAAAGGACTTAAATGTGACCCTAGAAAAAAATGAGCATAATAGACATATACCGTATATACTCGAGTATAAGCCAAGTATTTTCGGCACAAAATTTGTG
The DNA here is from genome assembly GCA_963574355.1 of Loris lydekkerianus. Classification (NCBI taxonomy): domain Eukaryota; kingdom Metazoa; phylum Chordata; class Mammalia; order Primates; family Lorisidae; genus Loris; species Loris lydekkerianus. Next base: position 14,997 of record CAUYPK010106634.1, read on the forward strand.
CTGAAAAACCCGAACTCGGCACAAATTTTGTGCCGAAAAAACTCGGCTTATACTCGAGTATATATGGTATGTAACACACCATCCCAAAGCTAAGGAATATACATTTTTCTCATCAGCCTATGGTTTTGTACTCTAAAATAGAACACATCCTAGTATACAAATCAAACTTCAGCAAAATTAAAAGAGTAGAAATTATACTCTTCTCAGACCACAAGGCACTAAAGGTGGAACTCAACTCCAACAAAAACGTTTATCCCCACACAAAGACATGGAAATTAAGCAACCTTATGCTGAATGATGGTTGGGTTCAGGAAGATACAAAAGAGGAAATCATTAAATTCCTCAAACATAACAACAATGAAGACACAAGTTACCAAATCCTATGGGATAGAGCAAAAGCAGTCTTAAGAGGCAAATTTATCACATTATATGTCTACATTAGAAAAACAGAAAGAGAGTACCTCAACAAACTGATGAACTCATGAAGTGGAAAAAAGAAGAGCAATCTAATTCCAAACCCAGCAGAAGAAAAGAAATAACCAAAATAAAATCAGAGATCAATGAAATTGAAAATAAAAGAAGCATTCAGAAAATTAATGAAAAAACATTTGTTTTTTAAAAAATTAAATAAAATTGATAATACTTTGCCAGATTAACTAGAAACAGAAAATTAAAATCTCTAATAACATCAATAAGAAACAATAAAGGGGAAATAACAACAGATGCCACAGAGATACAAGAGATCATCTCTGAGTACTACAAGAAACTCTATGCCCACAAATTTGACAATGTGAAGGAAATAGATCAATACTTGGAATTACACCCTTTCCCTAGACTTAGCCAGGAAGAGATAAATCTCCTGAACAGACTATTTCAATAACTGAGATCAAAGAAACAATAAAATATCTTCCCCCCTCCCCCCAAAAAAAGCCCTGGGCCAAATGGCTTCACCCCAGAATTCTATCAAACCTTCAAAGAAGAGCTTATACCCATACTACAGAATTATTCCAAAAAATTGAGAAGAAAGAAATCTTCCCCAACATGTTCTACAAAGCAAACATCACCCTGATGCCAAAACCAGGAAAAGACCTAACTAAAAAGGAGAACCTCAGACCAGTTTCACCAATGAATATAGATGCAAAAATTCTCAATAAAATCATAGTCAATAGATTACAGCTACACATTAAAAAAATCATTCGTCATGATCAAGTAGGTTCCATCCCAGGGATGCAAGTCTAGTTCAACATACAAAAGTCCATAAACATAATTTATCATATCAACAGAAGCAAAAACAAAAACCATATGATCCTCTCAATAAATGCAGAAAAGGCATTTGATAAAATTCAGGATCCTTTTCTAATTAGAACACTTATGAATATAGGCCTAGGTGGCACATTACTTTATCTGAGCAAAGCCATCTAGGACAAACCCATAGTGAATATTATACCGAATAGAGTAAAACTAAAAGCTTTTCTACTCAGAACTGGAATGAGAGAAGGTTGCCCTCTATCGCCACTACTATTCAACATAGTACTGGAAGTTCTAGCCAATAGAATCAGGCAAGATGAAAGAAATTAAGGGCATCCAAATGGGTGCAGAGGAAGTCAAATTCTCATTCTTTGCTGATGATATGATCTTATACTTAGAAAACCCCAAAGGCTAAACCACAAGACTCCTGGAAGTCCTCAAGCAGCTAAGGTGCCAGCCACCTACACCTGAGCTGGTGGGTTTGAATCCAGCCTGGGCCTACCAGACAACAAGGAGGGCTGCAACCAAAAAATAGCCAGGCGTTGTGGCAGGTGCCTGTAGTCCCAGCTACTTGGGAGGCGGAGGCAGGAGTTGGCGGTTGCTGTGAGCTGTGATGCCACAGCACTCTATCCAGGGAAACAGCTTGAGGCTCCGTCTCAAAAAAAAAAAAATATATATATATATATATATATATATGTATATATATATACAGCAATGTCTCAGGATATAAAATCAATGTCCACAAATCAATAGCTTTTGTATATGCCAATAATAGCAAAGATGAGAAGCTAATCAAGGACATAATTCCCTTCACAGTAGCTTTAAAAAAAAAAATGAAACACCTATAAATATACATAACAAAAGAGGTAAAGAACCTCTACAAAGAAAATTACAAAACTCTAAGAAAAGAAATAGCAGAAGAAACTTACAAGTGTAAAAACATACCATGCTCATGGCCAGGAAGAATCAACATTGTCAAAATGTCTATATTACCCAATCATCATCATACTTTCAAGAGTTGGGAAAAATAACTCTTCATTTTGTATGGAATCTGAAAAAACTCCCTGTATAGCCAAGACAATTTTCAGTAATAAAAATAAAGCTGGGGAATCACCCTACCAGACTTTTGGGTATAAAACAAGGCCACAGTGATCAAAACAGAATAGTATTGGTACAAAAATACAGACATTGGCATTTGGAACTGAATACAAAACCATGAGATGAAACTAACCTCTTATAGCCACCTGATCTTTGATAAAACAAGAACATACAGTGAGGGAAAGAATCCCTATTCAATAAAGGGTGCTGGGAGAACTGGATAACCACATCTAAAAGACTGAAACTGGACTCACACCTCTCACCACTTACAAAAATTGATTCAGGAAGGATAAAAGATTTAACTCTAAGACATGAAACACTAAAAATCCTCAAAGAAAGTGTGGGGAAAATCCTTGAGGATATCAGCCTGGGGAAAGAATTTATGAAGAAGGCTTCCATGGCAATTGCAACACCAACAAAAACAAACAAATAGGACTTAATGAAACTGAAAAACTTCTGTACAGCTAAGGAGACAACAACCAAAATAAGACCAAAATAAGCAGAAAACCTTTGGAATGGGAAAAGATATTTGCATATTATGAATTGGACAAAAGCTTGATAACTAGGATCTGTAGAGAATTTAAATTAATCAACAAAAAAAGGACCCAACAATCCCATGTATCACTGGGCAAGAGACCTGAATGGAACATTTTCTAAAAAAGACAGACAAATGGGTAACAAACATATGAATAAATGGTCATCATCCCTAATCATCAGAAAAATGCAAATCAAAACCACCCGGAGATATTACCTAATGCCAGTGAGAATAGCCCACATCACAAAGTCTCAAAGCTGCAGATGCTGGCTTGGATGTGGAGTGAAGGGAATACTTTTACACTGCTGGTGGGACTGCAAACTAGTACAACCTTTTGGGAAGGAAGTATGGAGAATTCTCAAAGATTCAAACTAAACCTCCCATTTGATTCTGCAATCCCATTACTGCGCACAAACCCAGAAGAAAAAAAATCATTTTATCTTAAGGACATTTGTACTAGACTGTTTATCACAGCTCAATTTATAATCGCTAAAATGTGGAAACAGCTTAAATGCCCACTAACCCAGGAATGGATTAACAAGTTGTGGTATATGTATACCATGGAATACTACTCAGCCACTAAAAAAGATTGAAACTTTACATCTTTTGTATTAACCTGGATGGAGGTGGAACACATTATTCTTAGTAAATCATCACAAGAATGGAAAAGCAAGAATCCAATGTACTCTATTCTAATATGAAGCAGTGGATGAGCTAATACAAGGGGGGAGGTAGGGGAATGAGCAAGTTGGAAGAGAAACAGAGTGAGGAGGATGGAGAGTCACAGTGTATGACACACCTCTTGGGGGCAAGACACAATTATAAAAGGTACTTTATCTAACAAATGCAATCAGTATAACCTAATACTTTATACCTTCAATGAATCCCAAATGATAAAAAATAAAATGAAATGAAAAATAAAAAATAAGATTAAACTATATGGCTAGGTTGCTTATTTAAAAAAAAAAAAAAAAACTTTACCTGTCAGGACTTACATAGACTGAAAATGAAGGGAAAGAAAAAGATAATTCTGTGGAACTGAAAACCAAACCAGAACAGGAAAAGCAACACAGCTGCCCTTTGAACAACAGAGGTTTGGACCACATGGGTCCACTTACAGATGATTTTTATTCACTAAATATAGTTAGTCTTCTGTATATGCACTTCCAAATCTTCAATCAAACACACATTGAAATACAGTATTCACAGGATGGGAAACCCAGAGATAGTAAGGGACAACTTCCTTATATGCAGATTTCACAGGGCTGACCTATGTGACATGAACATGCACAAACGGATATTGTGGGATTAACTATACTTATATCAGATAAAATAGACTTTAAATCAAAACTGTAAAAAGAGACAAATAAGGTCACTATATATAAAGGGGTCAGTTCATTAAGAGGATGTAATAATTGCATGCACCCAACATCAGAGCACCTAAGTATGTAAATCAAACATTAATAGATTTAAAGAGAGATAAAGACTCTGGCACAATAACAGCAAAGGAATTTAAGACCTCCTCCCCTTTCAGCAATGGACCAATTGTCCAGACAAAATAATCAACAAACAGTGGAGTTAAATTATACTTGAACAAATGAGCTTCATAGACATCCACACAGCACTCCAGCCAAAAACTGGAGAATAGAAACTCTTCTCAACAGCATATAGAACATTCTTCTAGATGGATCATACAATAGCCCACAAAACCAAAACCTTTTTAGACAAGTAAAACTTCAGACAAGGTTGAGACACGGTGTCCATGGTCATCAGTTTAACAGACAGAGAGGTGTGAGCCATGCAATAGGAGGTACAGGAGGAATAAATAGAGGAAATATTAATTAAATTGTCTGTAAACAAAATAACTGAATGAGATTGTTGTCTGTTTTAGTGTAATGATTGTCAAGTTTACAAACATTTTTATATTAATTTGGCATGTTTATCTCAATATTTTATTAATAAAATCTATTTCCGTGTCAAAAAAAAAGGCTCAAAAAATTTTATAAAGTGAAATCAAATCAAGTATTTTTTTTCTGGCCACAACATAATAAAACTAGAAAGGAGATGCTGTAGCTCAGCAGCTAGGTTGCCAGCCACATACAATGGAGCTGGCGGGTTCAAATCCAGCCTAGGTCTGCCAAACAACAATGATAAATACAACCAAAAAATAGTCAGGCATGGTGGCAAAGATCTGTAGTCCCAGCTACTTTGTAGGCTGAGGCAAAAGAATTGCTTAAGCCCAAGAGTTTGAGCTGTGACACCACAGCACTCTACCCAGGGCAACATAATGAGACTCTGACTCAAAAAAAAAAAAAAAAACACTAGAAAGCAATAACAAAAAGAACTTAGGAAACTATACAACTACATGGAAATTAAAAAACAAACAAACAAACAAACAAAAAAAACCCACTTCTAAACATCCAATAAGTGAATGAAAAAGTTAAAAAGAAAATTTAAGAATCTCTTGAGACAAATGACAATGGAAACACAATATACCAAAACCAATGAGATACCAGAAAACAATATTAAGAGGTAAAGTTATACCAATTAATACCAACATTGAAAAACAGAAAGATCTTGGGGGCGGCTCCTGTGGCTTAGTGAGTAGGGTGCCAGCCCCATATATACCAAGGGTGGTGGGTTTAAACCCGGCCCCGGCCAAACTGCAAAAAAAAAAAAAAAGAAAGAAGAGAAAAGAAAAAAGAAAAATAGATTTCAAATAAACAATCTCTCTTTGCACCTATATTCAACTAGAAAAACAAGAAAAAAATCTAAAAGACAAAAAGAAAGAAATAATTATTATAATTATAATATAAATATAATATAAATATATTATATATGACATATATATAATATATATTTTATATAAAATATAATTATATTTATATTATAAATTATATAATATAATTTTATAAATTTTATTAGATAATTTATAATATAAATATAATTATTATAATATAAATATAATATAAAAATTACTTTGGCTTAATCACCTGAGGACTATCCAAGTGGTACCCTGGGTGTGTGGTTGTGGGAAGGTTTTCCTTTTCCAATTGTTGCCTATGGGGAGCAGAGTGACTTAATTGATGGTATTTCTCCGCAGCTGAGACTTCAACCCAGAGTAACTGATTCACTAGGGTAGGACAGAGACCAGCTGAAAACAAGACAGAGCCCCACCACACCAGGCAGATCCCCAGTTTCTCAAGCCATAGCACTATATGGGTCCTTGGCAAAGCTCCAGGGGAAAAGGTACAGACACAAGTCCCAGCTTTGGGGAAAGGGTTGGTTAATCACTACTCCTGGAGCCCACAACCAAAGTTCTCTTTATCTGCTCATCTAGTCAAATAGTGTAAAATAATCATGGGGCGGAATCAGCAGAAAAACTTTTATAACATGAATGAACAGAGTAGATCAACCCTCCTCTCCCAAGGAAAGATATGGCAGATGTAACTGAAGATTCCATTCATAAACAGATGGCCAAGATGTCAGAAATCAAATTCAGAATTTGGACTGCAAACAAGATTAATAGAATGGAGGAAAAGTTGGAATTAGAAATTTGAGGAGCAATTCAAAAGTTCTCTCAAGAATTCAACAAATTTAAAGACAAAATCACCAAACATTTTGACAAATTGAGACAAGAATTTTCAGCACTCAAAGATCTGAAAAATACAGTAGAATCCTTCAGTAACAGAGTGGAGCAAGCAGAAGAAAGGATTTCTGACATTGAAGACAAAGTTTTTGAATGCTCCCAAATTCTCAAAGAGAAAGAGAAATGGAAAGCAAAAATGAATCATTCTCTCAGAGAGCTCTAAGATAATTCGAAGAAAGCTAATATTTGTTTCATAGGGATCCCTGAAAGTTATGAAGTGGCTTTGCAAGGCACAGAGGCTCTTCTCCATGAAATTATAAAAGAGAATTTTCCAAACATGCCAAGAGATTTGGAAATTCAGATAGACAGTTTCAGAACCACATCATAATTAATTTCACTAAAGTTAATATGAAGGAGAAAATTCTGAAAGCAGCCAGACATAAGAAAACTATAACCTACAAAGGGAAGAATATTAGAATGACTTCAGATCTCTCTGCTAAAACCTTTCAAGCCACAAGTGGGTGGTCATTGACTTTTAATCTCCTAAAACAAAATAACTTTCAACCCCACACCCTGTATCCAGCTAAACTGAGTTTCATTTATGATGGAGAAAATAATACTTTAATGATATTCACATGTTGAATAAATTTGCCATAACCAAAACAGCTCTCCAGGATATTCTCAGACCTATCCTCCATAATGACCAGCACAATCTTCTACCACAAAAGTAAACTCACTCAGAAACTTTTGATTAAACTCCAACTTCGATAGTGGCAAAAGGATTAAAAATGTCCACTGTACTTTTGAAAAACTTGATACCCAAAATTTTACCAGGCTTATCAATATTCTTCATTAATGTGAATGCCTTAAACTGTCCTTTAAAGAGGCACAAGTTGGCTGACTGAATACAAAAACTCAGGCCAGATGTCTGCTACATACAAGAATCTCATCTTACCTTAAAAGATAAATATAGACTCAGGGTGAAGGGATGGTCATCTATATTTCAGGCAAATGGAAATCAGAAAAAAGCAGGTGTTGCAATTCTATTTGCAGATACAATTGGCTTTAAACCAACAAAAGTAAGCAAGGATGAGAATGGTCACTTCATATTTGTTAAGGGTAAGACTCAATATGATGAGATTTCAATTATTAATATTTTACACCCAACCAGAATGTGCCTCAATTTGTAAGAGAAACTCTAACAGACATGAGCAACTTGATTTCCTCTGGCTCCATAATTGTCAGAGATTTTAACACTCCTTTGGCAGTGTTGGATAGAACCTCCGAGAAGAAGTTGAGCAAAGAAATTTTAGAATTAAACCTAACCATCCAAAATTTGGATTTAACAGACATCTAAAGAACATTTCATCCCAACAAAACTGAATACACATTCTTTTCATCAGTCCATGGGACATACTCCAAAATCGATCACATCTTAGGTCACAATTCTAACCTCAGTAAATTTAAAGGAATTGAAATTATTCCTTGCATCTTCTCAGACCACCATGGAATAAAAGTTGAACTCAGTAAGAACAGGAATCTGCATACAAAAACATGGAAGTTAAATAACCTTATGTTGAATGATAGCTGGGTCAGAGATGAGATTAAGAAGTAAATTACCAAATTTTTGGGAAAAAAGAACAATGAAGACACAAATTATCAGAAACTCTGAAATAC
>CAUYPK010106637.1:0-21343 GCA_963574355.1 Loris lydekkerianus
TTCTCCTGAACACCCACCCTGATGGGCCCCACCCATTCCCACCTCCTAAACACACTGGTCAATTATTGGGTCTTTTCTTTCTTTCTTTCTTTCTTTCTTTTTTTTTTTTTTTTTTTTTATACAGTCTCACTATGTCACCCAAATTAGATTGCTGTGGCGTAACAGTAAACATCAACCTCAAACTCTTTGGTTTAAGTAATTCATTTGCCACAGTCACCTAAGTAACTGGGACTACAGGCGCCTGCCACAATGCCCAGCTATTTTTTGGTTGCAGCCGTCATTGTGTGGCGAGCCCGGGCTGGATTTAAACCCACCAGCTCAGGTGTATGTGGCTGGCACCTTAGCCGCTTGAGCCACAGGCACCGAGCCTTTTTTTTTTTTTTTTGGTGGAAGAAAAACGTTAATAACTGCTTTTGCAAAAAACATCTGTATGAAGTAGAAATTGTCCCAGTTACCATGGATTATCTCTTACTGGTCCCTGATATTGTAGCACTTTCTCAAGATTCCAAGTTCTGAACAAGAGCATCTGATTGGCTCAGCCTGGTCTCATGACTCTGCCCTAGCTGTGAGGGAGCTCAAAGAAGGATGCCACGACACCAGGTTGCCAGAAATGACAAATGTTCCACCTGCACCTTTTGATGAGTTTTTGTCATGTGCATTGTTGCTATTAGCATTCTTGTGCATTTCTATAAGAAAATTTCTGGGTCAACTATATTTACATTTTGTATTTTGATAGGTACTGCCAAATGACCTTTCAATAAAAACATGAATCTAGAGGAATATTTGAGTTTGACTCGTATTTCTTGTATTTAAATTCAATAAGCTAATCTCGGTATTCACTGTGTATGTTAACTGATGCCTGGTCTGTTTGGAATTTAGCAGTTTGATTTTGTTACTGTTAATGCATCATTCTTTTGGCTCTTATTAATTTAATCCAGGTATTTCATAAAATAGTTTTTTTACTTACAGCTTTTAACTTGAATGTAAACCATTTATATCATTATATACTACTTAGAGATGTGTAATAAATTTATTTCATAATAATAATTTTACCTTTTGGTTCAGTTTGATGCATAGTATTGTGAAAGTTTTCTCTTTAAGTTACTTCATTGAAATGTATTTCTGAGATGCTACAGTTCTTACTTGGAATCTTTATTTATGAAGTAATTAGGAAAAGAGTCAGATGAAAGTGTTGTTAAGATACTGACTTATCTGTATTACCTAAATGAATCAATATTATTTGGGACAAAGTCAGCATTGTGGAACCAGTGTCATTTTTTTTAAACTTCTCTTCACTAAATTTCTGTACAGGGTCATTTTGTGTACAGAATATTCCTCTCTTCCCCTAGTTTTGCTACGAATACCTGGAAAGTCAGGTGCTGTTCTTTTTGGTTTGAAGAGATACTGATTGCAGATACTAGTATATATCTGAGGAAGAACAAATTCAGGAGGTTGGGTTGAACCCTGGGGGAAAATACCATTTAGAATAAAAAAACCAAATTTGGAGGGCAGCGCCTGTGGCTCAAGGAGTAGGCGCCGGCCTCATTTGCTTGGGGTGGTGGGTTCAAACCTGGCCCGGCCAAAAACTGCAAAAAAAAACCCCCAAAAACCAGATTTGGAGTTATCAGCTTTGCCTTCTAGTATTTATGTTAAATTGCCAACAAATGACTCAATCATATTTTTTCTCTGACCTCTGCCCTTGTAAATGTTAATTAAAAGAGAATAGAAGTATTCTATATTCCTCACAATTGACTTATTTTACTTTTAATACTAGCAAAAATACTGATGAGATCTGTCACTGGGTGTGAACACTAATTTCCAGTTTGTTTCTTATAAGCCATAGTATAAGGTACCTTTTACATTACAACCCAGGGTTCAAATATGTGCTTAAGTGCATATATCCTTCTAAAACAAAAGTTTCCCAGCAGTACTTATTTTAACCATGTGGAGTACAAACTAATATTTGCTGTTTTGTTCTAGTGTTTGTTTGTTTTTTCTTCTTTATAAAGAGTCTTGCTCTGTCACCCAAGCTGGGGTGCAGTGGCATGATCATGGCCCACAATAACTTCAAACTCCTGGGCTCAAGTGATCCTCGTGTCTGAGCCTCCTGAGTAACTGGGACTACAGGCATAAGCCCCATGCCTGGCTAATTTTTTTTTTTTTTTTTTTTTTTTTTTAGTATTTTTGTGCAGATGAGGTCTCACTATGTTGCTCAGGCTGGTCTAATTCTTATTTATTTATTTATTTATTTGTTTATTTATTTTTGAGGGACAGTCTCACATCTGTTGTCCAGGCTAGAATGCTGTGATATCACAGCTCACAGCAACTTCAGACTCTTGGGCTCAAGTGATTCTCTTGCCTCAACCTCTTGAGTAAATGGGACTCTCGGCATGGGCCACTACTCCCAGCTAATACTTTTCTGTTTTTAGTAGAAATGGGGTCTTACTCTTGCTCAGGCTAGTGTGGAACTCCTGAGCTCAAGTAATCCTCTTCCCTCTCAGAGTGCTAGGATTATGGGTGTGAGCTGCTGCGACCAGCCTAGGCTAGTTCTTTTTATTTTATTTTTTATTTTTTTTTATTTTTTTGAGACAGAGCCTCAAGCTGTTGCCCTGGGTAGAGTGCCGTGGCATGACAGCTCACAACCACCTCCAACTCCTGGGCTCAAGTGATTCTCCTGCCTCCACTTTCAAAGTAGCTGGGACTAGAAGCACCTGCCACAATGCCTGGCTATTTTTTTTGGTTGCAGCTATCATTGTTGTTTGTCAGGCCCGGGCTGGATTCGAACCCACCAGCTCAGGTGTATGTCGCTGTCGCCTTAGCTGCTTGAGCCACAGGTGCCCAGCGGCTAGTTCTTTTTAAATGGTAGTTATGATCCACTACATTTTAATTTCATGACCTGACTGGTTATAGCTTACTGTTTTAAAAAATCACACTAAAGGACTTTCCAACAAACTTACATTTTAAAATTTTAAGAGGTATTTGTAGCTCAGTTTTTTGTTCTTCTTTTTTTTTTTTTAAGACAGTCTTACTGTGTTTTTTTAAGACAGAGTCTTACTGTCTTTTTTTTAAGACAGTCTTAGTAGAGTGCTGTGGCGTCACAGCTCACAGCAACCTCAAACTCCTGTGCTTAAGTGGTTCTCTTGCCTCAGCCTCCCAAGTAGCTGGGTCTACAGCGACCACCACAATGCCCAGCTATTTTTTTGTTGTAGTTGTTGTTGTTTGGCAGGTCCGGACAGGGTTCAAACCCACCAGCCCTGGGGGCTGGCGCCATAACCATTGTGCTATGAGTGCCAAGCCAGTAGCTCAGTTTTTTCGTTCTGATTTTTTCCCACACATTCTAGCCATTTTCTACCATTAAGACAAACTAGGGGTAACATTTCACAAATTGGGAGGAAGAAAAGATTATAGGGATGTTATTTTTACCATATTCTATTCATCTTACTTGCTACTACGTTTCATACCTCTATAACTTGTTGAAGATGATTAGATAATTTTCTTATATAAGAAAATTAGCAAATGCTCCATTTGATTATCTAATTTTTAAGTTTCGTGAAAGTACCGTATTTAAAGACAGACTCTTTTCTAAGAAAGTTAGAACTCTATTTTCAAAAATTCTCAACTTCACTAAATTAAATTTGGTTTATCTTAATGAAGGATGTATTAGACTAATCGTATCAGTCAAAGTCCACTTAGGAGACAGAAACTATAAAGGAATTTGAAGAGAGAGAGGCTTAGCTGTAACATGGGATTAGAGTAATGGAATTGGCTAAGAGGTAGAGCGAACTCTTGAGAATACAATATCACTAGGTAAGGGGGAGTGGTCACTACCTGAGGCTAGGGAGAATGTGAAAGAAAGGGACAGGTACGGCATCCAGACCTTGCTGGAGGGCCATGGCTGAGGTCCACCAGATAGCGCAGAAGGTCCCTGAGGAGCTGGAAAGCTGCCCTTTTCATACCAGGGGAAGCCTTCCAGGGGGTGGTGTGTGTGGCCTGGGAACTCCATGAGAAGCAGCCTAAGTCCTGGGAGTGATTGACTATGGAGAGGTGACAAGTGCTGTTTCCTTCTGTCAGTCATACCCCTTGGCAAGGGAAAAATGTTCAGTCTCACTTCTCAGGCTGTGAAGGGTGGATTTAGAGCATACTCTAGTGCATTTACTACCTTTTCCAAAAGAAAATTACACTCAAATTAGGGGCAGATGATATTAGAGAAGCATTTCTAATTTAGTGCAGTCACATTTTCATTCTCCAGCATCATTTCCTACGTGAAAAATCTATTGAAAAAATTTTTTTTGAGAAATTGATGGTTTTTCCCTTGAAATGTAGACTAGAGTTGTTACATAGAAAAGAATAACCTATCACATTGTGATCTTTTCAGTAAGCTTGATGTACGTACATTAATTCAACATTCATTGAGCCTCTGCTTTTAAGCCAGTCCTCTGTACAGGTGGTTATCAAAATACAAAAGGGTAAAGGTTATTGCTTTTAAGGAAGGAAGCTAGATGTATAAACTGATAAAGTACAGTGTGATCAGTGCTTAATAAAGCGTGTGTACTTACAGGGTAACAGGGCCTTAGCAGATAAAGTGTCACCCTGTCTTTAGGTATCAGGGAAGGAAAAAGAAGCACAGACTTATTATCTCTTTTATTGTGTGCAAGTTATCTCTTTTATTTCTCAGAATAGCTGATGAGTGAAGTATCTGAGATGATTACCATCATACAAAAAAGCAAACAAGGCCTAACGACCTGAGGCAGCTTTTTCTTTTCGTGTCACACACAGGATTCACATCTAGTGCAGTAGATATTTGTTATCTCTTAAGCTGGTAGTATACCTTGAAATGCAGAAGGTAAAAATCTCAACACAAAACATAGGACTAAGTACTATTGTGAAGGATTTAAAAAATGGATTTGATGTGTCCTTGCCCACAGGGCGTTGCTAGTCTAGCTGTGCTGATGGGTAAGGGGCTCTGATTGAGCAACTTGAAAAGTTAGCTTTTTGTAAGATGGGGAATGCATTTGCTCTTCCCTCTGATAACATTTGAGTTGGTTCTTGAGAAATGGGTAGGCTTTAGACAAGTAGAAATGATAAAATAATAAAAATAAAAATGTGAAAATAAGAAGAAACAGGAAGGTAGTCCTCATTTTTAATGCACACCTGCTAAGTAGAGCGTCACCGTGTTCTGTCCTCAATATACACAGTGCAGTTTAACTGCTTAGACCCTGTGTCAGAAGTTACGGACAAGCAAGGTGGGAAAGATAAATCTCTCAAACATGATGGACCTAGGAAAGTACATGTTGTACAGGTTAAGATAGAGTGTAAACTTTATTCTGTAGACGGTAGAAAGCATTTAAGTTTTTAAAATAAAGAATACAGGCCTAGAGTTAGATTAGGTTTACAACTAAATAGAATATATGTTCATATTGTAACACAGCGGCAGACACGTGCTAAAAATTAAATGTAATCCTTTTCTCATCCGTTCCTGGTCACATGTAGGGTAGAGTAGAAAGGGGGGTGTAGTTATATGGTTATTATGACAGTCCAGGTAAGAAGCAGTAAAGAACTTACCAGAGACTATGGTAATGAAGATGATGAGGAGGTTACGGGGACAGCTGGGATTATCAGGGTTAGTGGTGGGTGTTGTACGGAGTGGAAAGAATTAAAGATGGTTATTTTTAGGGACTTTTCCTTTAAAAGTGTACACTTCAAATAGAGCCTCTTTTTCATTTACTTTTGATATAAAAGTAATGCATGCACAGAATATTAAAACAGTATGGAATGATAAAATGTTGGATATGGGATGAAAGATGACATCATACAAAAGAGCAACAGGTCAGGGCAAATGCAGAGGTTAAAGCTTTGGGAAGGTTGGTTCATCAGGTGTGGATGGGGCATAGCAACTTCCAAGGAATACAGTGTGGAAAAGGAAAAAGTTACTTTACAGCGGAGAAGCCTGATAAACTACCTCAGCCAGGTGATGAAGGTTAAATTCAACTGTGATCAGTTGTGTTGATAGTATGTGCCCTTGATATGATGTGAAAATGGCACTGTCTTCGTGATCTACCTCCTAAACACTTAAAACCTCAGTCTAATTAAGGAAAAAAATCAGACACATTTCGGCAAGAGAGCATGTTACAAAAACCTGACTCCTCAAAGCTGTCAAGGTCATCGGAAAAAATAAGATCTTGGGCGGTGCCTGTGGCTCAGTGAGTTGGGCGCCAGCCCCATATACTGAGGGTGGCGGGTTCAAACCGGGCCCCAGCCAAACTGCAATAAAAGTGTAGCTGGGTGTTGTGGTGAGTGCCTTCAGTCCCAGCTACTCGGGAGGTTGAGGCAAGAGAATCACCTTAAGCCCTGGAGTTCACCTGTGACGCCACGGAACTCTACCGAGGGCAACAAAGTGAGACTCTGTCTCTAAAAAAAAGAAAAAAGACCTGAGAAACTGTCACAGCTAAGAAGAGGCTAAGAAGACATGACACGAAATGTATATAGTATGATATCCTAGATAAGATTCCGAGACAGGAAAAGAACATTAGGTAAAAACTAAGGGGGAAAAATCAGAACCTTAGGGAGTTAAGGGCAAAGAGGTTTCTTCTAGAGTACAGAGGAAGGAATAAACTACCAAGTTAGGTCTTCTTCATTAACCATCATGTATCTTACTGTGAGGGCTTTGTAAATAGCTGATGAATATATAGCATGCTTGAACTCTCTGTAAGCTTGTGGGCGGGGCTGTTTGCTTTTTTGGGATGGATTCTCGCTCTGTGGCCCAGGAGTGCTGCGCTGTCAACCTTAAAACTACTGGGTTAGGCCTCCCAAGTAGATAGGACTACAGGAGCCCAACACAACACCCGGCTAATGGTATAGGCCTGTTTTTAAAGTCTGTTTTACCCTTCAGCGGGGTCTGTTGGTCAGAGCACAGGGCTAGGTTTGGTTTCCTGGAGTCCATGCCAGGCTCACTCAGGGTGTGTGAAGCCCAGAAAGTTGTCACTGTTCCTTGCCCAGCACTGACAGCAGAGGATAATGTGTTCTACCTCTGAAACCTGACACTTAAATTAATGAAATGTTCACATCTGGAAAATCTCCATATTTAAAAATCAGGAGAAAAAAATAAAAATTTTAAAAAAAATTGAAAATAATAATCAGGAGAATACCTAACTTACACACACAGAGAGGGGTATATTATGGAAAGCTTCCTGGAGGATTTGGCACTTGAGTTGTCTTAAAGATTAGTAACTATTAGCTAAGTGGAGAAAATACTGACTGGGTATTGGAGAAAGAACACTAAATAAATACGGGTATATGCAGAGGCCCAGAGTATAAGAGCCAGTGGCTTACCACAACATAGCTTTCAGCTGTGTTGTCTGCTTTACTCATTTCCATGATTTTGGTCTCATCTCAGTAGTGTTTTAATATTGGGAATACTTTAATATTGTAAAAGAAGGATACAGTATTTGGGCGGTGCCTGTGGCTCAGTGAATAGGGCGCCGACCCCATATACCGAGGGTGGCGGGTTCCAACCCGCCCCGACCAAATTGCAACAAAAAATATTCGGGCGTTGTGGTGGGCGCCTATGGGAGGCTGAGGCACAAGAATCGCCTAACCCCAGGAGTTGGAGGTTGCTGTGAGCTGTGACGCAATGGCGCTCTACCAAGGGCAACACAGTGAGACTGTTTCAAAAAAAAAAAAAAAAAAAAAGAGAGAGAGAGAAAGATACAGTATTTGTTGTGATGATTGCATTAAAGGGAAGAGGACCAGTTCTCCATATGGTCTTATGTCCTTTTAAAAATTCATTTATTATCTTTTGTTATATTACCTAGCTGAGTGCTTGGAACTTAATAGGTGTGCATTCCATAAAATTTTTTTTTTTGAGGCAGTCTCATCAAACTTTCCCCCTGGGTAGAGTGCCTCAGCCTCCCAAGTAGCTGGGACTACAGGCGCCTGCCACAACGCCCAGCTATTTTTTGGTTGTAGTTGTCATTGTTGTTTGGCAGGCCTGGGCTGGATTCGAACCCGTCAGTTCTGGTGTATATAGCTGGCACCCTAGCTGCTGAGCTATAGGCGCCGAGCCTATAAATATTTTTTTAATGGCTATGTCTTCCCTTCCCTCCTACCTTCCACTGACAGGTTTCACAAATAAATGCTCGTTACATGTATTCCATTTTCTTCTCTCACATCGGTCAGTATTTCTTGTGTTTGAGTCACTTTATTGATTAATCGTAGGAATTATTATAGACGCAGAGTCAACAAGACTCGAAGACTTAACGTAAAAGTCTAAGAGGAGTGAAAGATGACTCTTAATTCATGTATTAGTTTCCTAGGGCCACTGTGACAAATTATCATGAACTCCATGGTTTAAAACCAGAAAAATTTGTTCTCTCATAGTTCTGGAGGCCAAGTAGTCTGATACGAGGTGTCAGCAGGACTGTGCTCCCTCTGAAGGCTCCAGGGGGAATTCTTTCTGACTCTTGCAGCTTATGGCTTCAGGTGTTTCTGGGCTCTGGCTGCAGGATTCTAATCTGTTTCTGTCCTTGCTCACCTGGCTTGCTTTCTTATCTTTTGTCAAACCTCTCTTATTTTTTTCTTACAAGAACACCTGTCATTGGATTTAAGGATTTAGGAACCACCCTAAATCCAGAGTGAGCTCATCTTGAGGTCCTTATTCACATCGCAGAGGTTGTTTCTCTAAATCAGGTCACATTTACAGGTTCTGAGGTTAGGAGTTGGACATACCTTTTTGCGGCCATCTCTAATAAACTGACTATAGTAAGCCACCAGAGTAGTGTGTACTTGAAGTAATGGAGAAGATTGCTTTCTCGGATGTGAGGGAACTGTGTGTGGGCAACCAGCAGTATGGAAACAATTCTGAAGTCATCCTACTGAAAAGGAAAGTAATAAATTACACATGTTTTCTTTACTTCACTTTTTAAATACATATTTAAAATTTTTGATTAAAGGTTAGATAATTTTGGTTGGCAATTTTGTTCTCTTAGCTATATTCATCTCAAAAAATCCTCAGTTTAACATTTGCATTAAATTCTTTGAATTTGCAAAATACTTTATTTGAGCCTCGTGATATTCCTTTGGAGTAGGAATGCTGTGCTTTCTTTTTTTCTTTTTTTTCCAGGGAGGCTTAGGAATTGGGGGGGACAGAGTCTCAAGCTGTTGCCCTGGGTAGAGTGCCATGGCATCATAGCTTATAACAACCTCCAACTCTGGCTCAAGCAATCCTCTTGCCTCAGTTTCTGTATTTTTAGTAGAGACGGGGTCTCGCTTTTGCTCAGGCTGGTCTTGTACTTGTGAGCTCAAGCAATACACCCACTTGGGCCTCCCAGAGTGCTAGGATTATAGGTGTGAGCTACTGCACCTGGCCTCTTTCCCATTCTATAGATGTGGACATGGAGCTCAATTTCTATAACTAATTTGCCTAGGTCACAGGCTACGGAAGTAATCCAGATGGATTTGAACACTAGTGTTACAACTGTAAAACCTGTATTCATTGCAATCTACCATGCAGAGTTTATTACCTTAATATTTTAAGAGAATAGACTTTATTATTTTTTCATACTTCACATGGTTTTCAATTTGGAATGTTAGCATGAAAAAGGATAAAATGTTTGCAAAATAAGTTATTAATGTTTAAATCAGACTTACCATGTCTCTGTATGATCTGTGTTTGAGTTCTATCAGTCCTTTGGTATGAATTAAAAACTCACAGTTTTTTGATGGCCTACTTTTAATACTGAGATAGAATTTTTGTGCTTTGTTTTGTTTTGTTAAAGGACCAAATACAGTAAGTAGGTGACAATATGGAACCATGATTTCAGGATGATAATTGTACAAAACATTTCTTCAGCTGTTAAGAATTGGCCCTGGTACTTTTCTTCACATCTTTGTATTTTCACATATTTTATACTTAAAGCTATTTGGCTTATGATTGTAAAAATATTTACAATTTTAAGAATCTTGAAATTGGTGAGAAGTTGATTTAAGACAAGAAAAATAAACTTCAGTAGACTACCTACTAAGACTTAAGTGTTTCTAGTGGAGAAGAGCCTCCTTGCCTTAAAATACAAGAGGACTTAATAGTTAGATTCTTGAGCCCCACCAAAGACTTACTGAATTTCTGGAGTGAGGGTTCAGGAATCTACATTTTTGTGACTACTACTTGTAATTGTTAGGCATTTGACATGGTATTTTAGTTCTAAGCTCTCACAACTCTGTCCTTTTGAAGGACTGTGACTTGGACCCTAGGAAAGAAAGGAGATAGGTAACTTTATGGTGGGAACTTTAATAGCAGCATTAGTATAGTGATTTGTATTAATTTCAGAGTGTTCGTGACCTGAATATATCCAAGAAATCCACATAAGACTTTAAAAAACAGTATTTTACTCATCTTCTTTTTATTCACTAAATAAATAGTGAATAGTATTGTAGCTGAAGAGATCATTCTAGATACTTTGGAGAATGAAAAGATAAATAAGTTCCTTTCCCTTAAGGAACTTTGGGAATGAGATTAAAACGTACATTTATGAATGAGATTATAAATGAAACATTATGAATGAGATTAAAACATACATTTAAATAACTGGTAGTATATAGGTAGCAGGCAGCAAGAGAGGAAGGAGACATAAGGCCACAGAAGATTCCTGTGGGTGTCCATGCAGCTCCTACTGGGAACTGTAGCAGCCCCAGAAACCCCTTCGGCTGCAGAAGGACAGAGAATTTGGTTTGGAGAAGGGGATTTGCACAGTGAATGTATAGTAAGGAAAGCTACACCTTCCAGAACTTCTGTACAAAATAAGTCATGTCATCTGGCTTCCCTAATACCTTAATGAGGATGAATCCATGTGTGTTCCAGCAGCTGCCAGGAACAGAATCCACCTTATTGGTCATACTGTGATGGATATGGGCCCAGCAAGATGCAACTGTGGAGAAGTGAAATCTGTCTAGGAAAAGTACCTGCTAAATTTAGCTCCCATCCAAAAAGGCCTCTGATGCCACATCATTGCCAATTCCTTTATCTTGAATTGTTTGTTTGTTTGCTTGTTTGTGACAGTCTTACTGTGTCACCCTTGGTAGAGTGCTGTGGCATCATAGCTCACAGCAACTTCAAATTCTTGGGCTTAAGCGATTCTCTTGCCTCAGCCTCCCAAGTAGCTTGGAACTACAGGCGCCCGCCACAACGCCTGGTTATTTTTTGTTGCAGTTGTCGTTGTTTTTAGAAGACTCTCAGTATTGCTCACACAAAATCCTGCATTTGGGGTAAATCAACTCGGAAATTTCTATAAGGCGCCTTGAGGAGATTAAAGCACTAGAACAATCCTGGGAATGAGGCTGGATGTGGGGAATACTTTAGACAGACTTTGGAAATGGTAGGGATGGAATGAGAAGAATGCGGCCCCAGGAAGCAGGAAGCGGACAGGGAGGGTAGTTCACCTGGAAGCCACTGATGTTTCCCTGTCCTCTGATGATGTTGGTGGCAACCCTCAGGCAATGTTAGTGGTGCCCAGCACAAAGGGAGCTCATCCAAGCTGTGTTGTTGTCAACACTGGAGCATCTTGATACATCCGACACTGGTAAGGCTGTACACAGTGGTGTGTCAATGACAGCCACAGCAGCCTTACACACCGCCACCCCACTCTCGTAGCAGGAACTTCAGGGCTTACTGGGCACTGCTTAGGTTCATTTTTCTCTCCAGCAAGCTAGTGTATTAAAGACTGATAATCCTGGACTAAATAAATCCATGGATGAAGGGACACCAAAGGATATAAGGAAGAATTTCTTGGCCAGGTGCAGTGGCCCATCATCCTAGCACTCTGGGAGTCTGAGGCAGGAAGATCACTTGAGGTCAGGAGTTCAAGACTAGCCTGAGTGGTAGCAAGACTCATCTCTACTAAATAAGAAAAACTAGCCAGTAGTCGTGGTGGGAGTGGTGGTGGCTCCTATAGTCCCACTTACTCTGGAGGCTGAGGCAGGAGGATCTTTGAGCCTGGGAGTTTGAGGTTGCTGTGAGCTAGGCTAACACTAGGGCACTTTAGCCTAGGCAACAGAGTGAGACTCTGCCTCAAAAAAAAAAAGCAGAGAAAGAAAAAAAAAGAATTTTATTGATAGTGAGATATGACCTTATTAACACCCCAGACCAGTTACATGGAAGTAGTATGCAGAGTTCCTATACTCTCACAATATTTTCCATTCTAGCTTATTGATTTTTATTGAGCAAAAATTAGAGGGTTTTTAACATAATTAAACCCATGCCCTTGTTTATGATATTTTCTATTGCTGTAAAAATAATAAATTCCCAGTCTTAATGCCTGCCCTACATCCTGAACAACAGGCAAAATTTAAACTAGATGGTTTTGTTCACCCAGCAATGGCTCTAACCCATTGCCCTTTACAATCTGTATAATAATTCCTTTTCTTGACTTTTAAAGAAAAAAATGTACATAATAAGCTTCATTTTATATATAGAAATAGTCTTCTAGAAGTCCATTAAAGGAAAGATCACATCCAATTTATATAAATATACCAGGAGTCTTCCTGAAGGTGATTGGTGGTATAGTTACTAGAATGTAGGGAAAGAATAATTCATGACTTCTTGGATGTCTAGAGAAAGCTTCAAATGAAGTGAAAAGTTGAAAAAGATCCATGTTGGATTTTTGTCTTTTTTGGTTTAATGGGATAATGATGGCAGTAAATTCTTATGTAGTGCTTCCTCTGTGTTCTGTTTTATGTATGTTAACTGATTTAATTCTCATAACTTGTGTGAAGTAAGTATTGCTCTTGTCCTCACTTTGATATTGTTGTTTGCTGTTTTTGGCCAGGGCTGGGTTTGAACCTGCCACCTCCTGCCACCTCCGGCATATGGGGCCAACGCCCTACTCCTTTGAGCCACAGGTACTGCCCTATCCTCACTTTGAAAATGATGCACACACAGGCCAAGTGGTTTATCCTAAGGCCGCACAGGTAGTGTTTCTTGAGGGATAAGATCTTACTCTGTAACCCAGGAGTGCAGTGGCACAATCACAGCTCACTGCAACCTTGAACTCCTAGGCTCAAGCAGTCCTCTGCCTCAGCTTCTCAAGTAGCTGAGACTACAGGAATGTGCCAATAATACACCTACCTAATTTTTTCTTTTTCTTTTTTTTTTTTTTTTATTTGGAGACAAGATCTCACTATGTCATTCAATCTGGTCATTAACTCCTAACCTTAAATGATCCTCCCATCTTAGCCTCATTAAGTGTAAAGATTACAGCTTTGAGGGTAGGGCGCCGGCCGCACGGGTTCAAACCCAGCCCCATCCAAAAACTGTAATAACAATAATAATAATAATAAAAGATTACAGCTTTGAGTCATCATGCTGGCCCCAATTTTCTTCATTTTAAAAAGAAAGTTTTGTCAAGAATCCTTTTTGTTCTCCCGTGTTTTAATTCTGTATTTATAAAACATGGACTTAGTCTTTCTTTGCTAGTTTCTCTCTTCCTGTGGCTTAAAATACCATCTTATGCTGGCATCTCTCTAATTTATATTGCCATCTTGATCATCTTACCTGAAACCCAGAGTGATCCTTTTAGAATTTAAATAAAATTTCATGATTCCTGTGCTCAGGCTCTCCAGTGAATCCCCTGTTTTATTTCAGGACTTGCACAGTCCTTCAGGGTTTGTGTGATTAGGCCCCTGTGATTCCTGTAACCACACTTCCCAGGGGCATGGCTCTTGCTTGCCTTCTGTGCCTTAGCCATACTGGCCTCATGGGTTTCTCTAAAATGTGCCACCTTAGAACTCTTCCTCTAGCTCAGTGGGGTCATGACCCACAGGTTAAGAAAGGCTGCTCTAGCTGCTTCCTCAGCTTGGAATACTCTCCTCTCAGTGATCTCCCTGCTTTTTATTTCTTCACTTTTAAATCTTCACTTAACCCCCACCTCAGTGAAAGACCACCTAGTTTAATACTGCACACTCTTGAAGCGCATTCTTCTTTGTAAAGTATCACAAGAATGGAAAAGCAAATATCCAATGTACTTAATTTTATTATGAAGCCAGCAGACAATCTAACACACACGCCCACACAGGAGAAAAACTCAATTCTGTTCAAATTGAGGGGGGTTGGTGTGCTCCCATGGACAGGGCACAAGGTAGTGGTGTGGGACACAACTACAAAAGGAACTCTGCACAACAAATTCAAATAGTGTGACCTGGTTGTTTTTACCCTCACAATAACCTAAAATTCAAAAAACAAAGAGAAGGACCTAAGACCATGTCCTTATGGTTTCCTCAAGTATTTTTCAAGAAAACTTTTGCGTTCTACAGCAAAAGATAAGGGGTTCTCTGATATTTTAAAGGCTTGTCACATTTTATACATGTTGCTAACTGTGAATGTAGTTTGTATTTCTATAGGCAATTTTATAATTTTTATGAATAAATCGAAACTTCCAGACAAGAAAACAAACAAAAAATAGCACACACTCCTCCCTTTCCTCCACCGGCATTCCAAATCCTCACATCCTTACCTTGCCCTACCTTTTCCCTTTGCCATACTATATACCACCCTGTAACTAGCACACCCTCTCTGTTTCTGCTTCCCTCTTTTCCTCCCTCTCCTGTATATACACAGACATTTGCATACATACATCTGGAGGAAAAGTTTATTGTCTTTTCTCCTCACTCCACAAGTGCAGGAGACCGGAGGTTTATACGACAGATGCCGAAAAGGCAGCATGGTTTGTGCTTTTAGGAGTGTAAAGTGTAAATAGGCATGTAATGAGTAGTTCGGTAGCAGTAACATTTGCTGAATTCTTTTTTGAAACTTTGCTCTGTGCCAGACACTGTTTTAAACACTTAGAATACATTAACTCATTTAACATTCCTGATAAGCCTGTAAGAGTAGGCATTATCAACCTGCTTTTTACAGATTAAAAAACTATGTATCTAAGAAGATACATAGATGGAATCTGGCTTATAATGGTTTGACTTAATTATTTTTTGAATTATAATTATGCAAAAGTGATATGCATTGAGTAGAAACCATAATGTGAATTTTGATCTTTTTAAATTTTTTATTGTAAATTTTTTATTTCATTTATTTATTTTTTTAGAGACAGGAGGCTCACTTTATTGTCCTAGGTAGCATGCTGTGGCGTCACAGCTCACAGCAACCTCTAACTCTTGGGCTTAGACGATTCTCTTGCCTCAGCCTCCCGAGTAGCTGGGACTACAGGCGCCCGCCACAACGTCCAGCTATTTTTTTGTTGCAGTTTGGCCAGGGCTGGGTTTGAACCCGTCATCCTCGGTATATGGGGCCTGCGCCCTACCTGCTGAACCACAGGTGCCACCCTAAAATTTTTATTTTTTTAAACATTTTAAATGGCAAGTGAGTTGTTTTTTTTTTTAATTTCAGAATATTCTGGGGTACAGATTTTAGGTTTACATGAATTGCTTTTGTACAGTTTGAGTCCAAGTTTTAAGTGCTTTTACCCAGACAGTAAGCATTAGTATGAATTTACCCTTCCCCTTTTGCCCCATCTCCCTTGCTTGCTTTCCATTGAGTTTTACTACCAAATGTGCGTGTGGGTATTGGTCAAATAGCTCCAATTCAATAGTGAGTACATGTAATGTTTTGTTTTTCCATTCTTCTAAAACTTCACTTAGAAGAACGTAAAATTTTTACTGCTATTAAATGGGCCTTGTGGCTAGATGCACATGCCCGTAATCTTAGCACTCTGAGACCCCATCTCTGCTAAAAATGGAAAAACTAGCTGGGTGTTGTATGGAGCACCTATAGTCCCTACTGGGAGGCTGAGGCAGGGGTATCACTTTAACACTTGAGCCCAGGAGTTTGAGGGTTGCTATGTGCTAGGCTGACACCATAGCTCTCTACCCTGGCTGACAAGAGTGAGAGGCTGTCTCAAAAAAGAAAAGAAAAAAATAGGTTTTCTGTTAGGTAATTTTGTCCAACAATAGGCTAAGGGAATTGCTGTGAGCATGTTTAAGGTAGGCTCAGCTAAGCTACGATGTTTGGTAAGCTAAGTGTATTAAATCTATTTTTGACTTAATGATATTTTCAGTTTATAGTGGTTTATCAGGATGTAATCCCATCATAAGTTGTCTGTAATTTGAGGTTCTATTGATAGTGATTGACAGAGGGATTGGAGTCAAGGACTGTGGCTTCAGTGTCAAAAACCACCATAACACACAATATTGTTCCAAGCAATAAATGAGGTAACATACGTAAAGGGCTTAAAAATAGTGTCTGGCACAAAGTAAGATCTCTATAGATTTTATCTGCTACTGAGGATGATAAGTTTATAGTATTTTAAGGTTCCTAAGAATATAATCATAACATAAAAAGATTAATTGGTCATTTAGTAAACTATTCCTCATTTATTATTTTTTCTAAATGTCTTCCTCCAGGAAAATCAACATATATAAATGCCAAATCAGTTGCAAATCCCACCAAATATGTAGGATTTATCAAGTATGTGGAAATAGAGCACTGTTTGAATTCTATGAATTGATGAATGGGGTCTGCCATTTAGACTACTGATTAGACAGTACATGCTTTAAAAGAATTTGGAATATCAAGAATTAAGAGATGCTCTGGGGAAAATTGGTAAGAGAAACCTTGGAGATTTTTGTCAATTTTACTTTATAATGCTATAATAAGGGCAGTCATTAAGGGTATCCTGTAAAGTATACTTGTAAACAAAAATCTCTAACTTAAAAATAATTTGATATATACTTTGTTCAGTGTATGGTTGTATTTATAAATTAAACTTTATTATGTTTAAGATTTATCTTAAAACTGCATAGCTTTTAAGATTAAGTATTAATATAATTGGGCGTGGCACCTGTGGCTCAAGCAGCTAAGGCTCCAGCCATGTACACCTGAGCTGGTGGGTTTGAATCCAGCTCGGGCCCACCAAACAATGACAGTTGCAACCAAAAAATACCTGGGTGTTGTGGTGGGCACCTGTAGTCCTAGCTACTTGGGAGGTAGAGGCAGGAGAATCACTTGAGTCCAGGAGTTGGAGGTTGCTGTGAGCTGTGATGCCTCAACACTCTACCCAGAGCCATAGCTTGAGTCTCTGTCTCAAAAAAAAAAAAAAAAAGATTAAGTATGATCGAAGGTTTTTGATTCCTGTTCCTGTTTATTGTGAAATTTTGGTTCTATTTTAATGATTTCATTTTAGGGGCTTTGTTTTTCACTCCCAGAAAATAAGGGAATATTATTTATTTTAAAACATCATATTTTAACAGAAATTTAATCATTGCTTGTGCTGAGATTACTATTTTGTCTATATAAGGTATTTCAGATATACTCATATGTTCCAAAGATTGATTTTAAAATGTAGCTTCAATTTAGAGTATTTTTCAAACATAGAAAGCATGTCATTTTTGTAAAATGTGTCTTGTCTATTAGGCTAGTGTTACAGGTTATATAAAAGTTTTCAGAGGGGTTGGCTACTGGATCTGAGTATTAATGTGCCCTAAAGCTCTTGAATTAGAACTTGCATTTAACTTAAGCATGCAGAGATATGGCTTATTTTTTTAATTATTTGTACATATTTACATGTAAATAATAATTTACTTATCTTCACATACAAATATCATATATATATACATATATACAGAGCACTTTACATACATATTTGTATGTAAAGATTTTTTATATATATAAAAAATATATCTATATATATCTATCTATATATATATATATCTATATATATATATCTCTATCTATCTATATATATATACAACAGAGCACTTAAAACTAGCCTAATTCAATAATCTGGTTAAACACAAGAGTACTCTTATTTATTTATTTATTCATTTGTTTTTAAGAAAGAGTCTCACTGTGTCACCCTTGGTAGAGTGCTGTGGCATCACAGCTCACAGCAACCTCAAACTCTTAGGCTTAAGCTATTCTCTTGCCTCAACCTCCCAAGTAGCTGAGACTGTGGACACCTACCACAACACCCACCTATTTTTTTGTTGCAATTGTCATTGTTGTTTAGCTGGCCCTGGCAGAGTTCAAACCTGCCAACTTCGGTGCATGTGGTTGGCGCAGTAGCCACTGTGCTACGGGCGCCAAGCTAGATGGAACTATTTCTTAGGGAAGTCAGTCCTTATAAAGCTTTTTAACTGATTGAATTTAGCCTACCTTGATTATCTAGAAATATCTTCCTCATATAAAATCAACTGATAACATGGCTTGGCACCCATAGCTCAGTGGTTAGGGTGCCAGCCACATAGACCGGGCTGGTGGGTTTGAACCTGGCCCGGGGCTGCTAAACAACAATGACAATTACAACAACAACTAAAAAAAAATAGCCAGGCATTGTGGCAGATGCCTGTAGTCCCAGCTACTTGGGAGGCTGAGGCAAGAGAATCGCTTAAGCCCAAAAGTTTGAGGTTGCTGTGAGCTGTGACGCCACGTCATTCTACCAAGGGTGACAGAGTAAGACTCTGTCTAAATAAATAAATAAATAAAGTAAAATCAACTGATAAAAGATTTTAATTATATTTACAATGTTTTCATAGCAACACCCAGATGAGTGTTTGCTTCAGTAACTGGGGAGGATCTAGCTAATTAGCGACAGAGCTAGGATTCTAATGAGATCTTTTTAGGGCAGATATGAAGTGTTATGGGGGAACTGAAGTTGATTATTTTTTGGTATATGGGATAGTAAGGGCCAGTAGACAATTAATTATGCTTGAGGATTAATAGAATCTTTGGAACAGGAATGCTTTACTGAAGAGAGTATAGAACTCCCTGACTTAGTTCTTAAATTGTGAATGTAGATTTGCCAGGGAGTGAAAAATTTCTTGGTAAAGGGTATCAGGGAAACAACATGGTGTCGTTTTCTTTTCTTTCTTTCTTTTTTCTTTTCTTTCTTTTTTTTTTTTTTTTCTGAGACAGAGCCTCAAGCTGTTGCCCTGGATAGAGTTCTGTGGCATTACAGCTCACAGCAACCTCCAACTCCTGGGCTCAAGCCATTCTTCTGCCTCCGCCTCCCAAGTAGCTGGGACTACAGGCGCCCACCACAACGCCCAGCTAATTTTTGGTTGCAGTCGTTATTGTTGTTTGGCAGGCCTGGGCTGGATTCGAACCCTCCAGCTCAGGTGTATGTGGCCGGTGCGTGAGCCACAGGCACCGAGCCATGTTGTCATTTTCAAAGGATAGTATGTTGTGTTTAACTATACTGATGTATTGGAGTCATAATTTTCAGCCCAAATGCAAAGGGCCTTGTTCACTATTTTGAAGAGCTTGTGTTTCTATTATTTTAGGCAATAGAACATGCAAGTGAATAACGGCACCTGCATTTTAGTACAAATTCTCACAGTGGTTTATAAAATAGATGAGAAAGGATGGGTAGGCCTGCTGGCTCACACCTGTATTCCTAACACTTTGGGAGCCAGTGCTGGAGAATTGCTTGAGGCCAGGAGTTTAAGGCCAAGTTGGGCAATAGTGAAACCTCAGTCTCTACAAAAAATAAAAAATTAGCTGGCTGTGATGACACATGCCTGCCATCCCAGCTTCTTGAGAGGCTGAGGTTGGAGGATCCACTTAAGCACAGGAGTTGGAGGTTGCAACAAGCTGTGATAATGCCTCTGTTCTATAGCCTGGGTGACAAAGTGGGATTCTATCTCCCCCACCCCCACCCCCCAAAATAAATAAACAAAAAACTGAGATGTTTATCAGATCTTACTGAGAACCAGAATTAGAGCACCGAGGATTAAGAGGGTAAGGGATGTATCTAGTCAGGTTTGAATCAGCCTTGTTTTGCTAAGTCTGGGGGAGAAGGGGGGCGTTAACAATGACACACTCAGGCTCTCGCCTAAATCCCAGCAACTCTGGGAGGCTGAGGTGGGTAGATTGCCTGAGCTCACAGGTTTGAAACCAGCCTGAGCCAGAGACAGACCTCATCTCTAAAAAAAATAGCCGGGCGCTGTGGCAGGTGCCTGTAGTCCCAGCTACTTGGGAGGCTGAGGCAAGAGAATAGCTTAAGCCCAGGAGTTTGAAGTTGCAGTGAGCTACGACTCCGCGGAACTCTACTAAGGGTAACAAAGTGAGACTCTGTCTTAAAAAAAATGACTCAATGGCCAATTAGATGCTTTTGAAGCTTTTGAATTCACTGTTTGTTGTGAGACTTTTGTGCACTAACAATCATACAAATATATTTAACACAGACAATAATAAAAGAGAGGAAAAGCAAATTACAGTGTATGGCTTGGAAGACCAACACATTGACAAACTGAACAGGTCCATAATATTTTCCTCAAAACTCTGTAGGGGCTGTGGGATGGGTGTGTGAGTATGGAAGGGTTACAGCAGCCATTACTGCTAATAAAAAGAGGACTCAAGAGTTCACACAGACTCCTACAGGTGTTTTTCCTGTGGTCAGTTTCTTTACTGTGTTTCACCCCCACCCTACGCCGGCCCTGAACAGGAGTAACCATGGCCATTAATCTCGATTGCCTTTAAAGTTTACTTTCTTGTCTGGCCTTGGTCCCCTATATGTATTTATCACCTTCAGGGGTTAGCAGTTTCACTGTAGACTGAGTAATTTGTCATAAGTGACTCCATTTTGAGATATTTAAGATCTCAAAACATTATTATGTATCAGCATAGAATTCATGAAGATATTTCTGAAAGAATTGGTGAGGTTCTTAGCAGTGGATGATAGAAGAAGAGAAGGAATTAAGCATGGTTATGCATGTCTTTTAAGTGTGATCCATTAGGAAGCAATTCCACAGATTAGGGAATACTGAAATGTGTATCACATCATAGAATACTATTATGAAAAAGAATGAAGTAATGTCTTTTGCAGCAACTTGGATACAACTGTACCATTATCCTAAGTGAAGTAACCAGAAACAGAAAACCAAACAATGGGAGCTCAGCAGTGGGTATACGTGGCCATACAGAGGGACCAAACAGTGGGAGTTAGGCAGTGGGTACACGTGGCCACATGGAGTGACCAAACAATGGGAGCTAGGCAGTGGGTACACGTGGTCATACGGAGGGACCAAACAATGGGAGCTAGGCAGTGGGTACACGTGGCCATACAGAGTGACCAAACAATGGGAGCTAGGCAGTGGGTACACGTGGCCATACAGAGGGACCAAAAAATGGGAGCTAGGCAGTGGGTACACGTGGCCATACGGAGGGACCAAACAATGGGAGCTAGGCAGGGGGTACACGTGGCCACACGGAGGGACCAAACAATGGGAGCTAGGCAGTGGGTACACGCGGTCATACGGAGGAACCAAACAATGGGAGCTAGGCAGTGGGTACACGTGGCCATACGGAGGGACCAAACAATGGGAGCTAGGCAGTGGGTACACGTGGCCA